>JANHZU010003087.1:30299-41717 GCA_032468055.1 Acrochordus granulatus | reverse complement strand
AAGGGGATGTAAAAAACACATCCCACCCCGGTTGTTATTGCTCCTACTCCACCCTGACTGAGTAGAGATGTGTTCTTTCATCTTCATTCAGCTATAGAGGGTTGACAGATAGCTCCCACAGCTGGCCCCATTCAAGCAGCCTTCATTTCACAGTTTAACCAATTCATAGCTTTCGCCCCAGACTGCATGTTGTTACATAGAGCCTGATAAGCTTGCCGGGGGGGGGTTCTATGCATTGATTAATTGACTCTGGTCTTGTTTCCCAAGCTTCTATTATTTCCAGTGCCATTCTATTTCCAGCATGGTCAAGAACCACTTTGAAGGCAAAGTCAAAGGAATGATTGTATTCTAAGCAGTGTGCTGCCACAAGGGAAAGTGGATCCCCCTGTTGAATAGCCACCCTTTGCTCCTGCAATCTTGATCCCAACCTCCATCCCATTTGACCCACATACAGTCTGCACAAGGGATGCAATATACAACTCCTGATGCCTTGTTTAACTCTTTGCCATTCATAATAGGGTTTCATATTTTGGTTGTGAGGTGGTGGGCAATATCATCTGCAGGTCCCAGGCACTCAGTGGTTTCCAAAACATTCCTTATATATGGTAATACATGCCAGCACTTGGGCTTTACCCTCTCTGAATTCCTGTCTCCTTTCCACATATTGTGTTGCAAGCAATGGGTTATAAAATAGTGTGGGTAACCATTCTGCTGGAATTGCTATTAGAGATAATGTGCCTCCCATGTCTTGGCTTCATGGGTACTGAGATGAGTTTGTAGTCTCCAATACAATGTTCTGAGGTAACCCCTTTTATGGGCTAATGGGTGATTGCTATCAAAGTGAAAGATCTGGGATAACTCTCTCTTTTTGTGAAGAAGGTCTTCCTTTTTGTTGACATCAGTCTCTTATCATTCAGTTTCACTTGATTTTCTTTAGGCCATTAATCATGTTATGGTCGTATAAGATGTCTCAATATGACTTACCATTTTCTTACATTTGAATGATCTTTCAGTATTCTAATTTTTCCTCAAAAGAGAATTGTTCCAGGCCTCTAATCAATTTAGTTGACGGTTTTCTGCTCTTGTCCCAGTTGTGCAACGTCCTTCCTGAGATGTGATTACCAGAATTTTGTAACATTCAGTATTCTCAGTGATGCTATCAGAGCAGAACTTTGAGCTAGACCTCTAAAGCATCCTTCAGCAAATGGACTGGAGAATCCCCAATGCAATAGGCCTTCACACTTTGAAGAAAATGAAGTATTAAACATTATCATCTAAAGACCACTCCCTCCTTTCCCCCAACTACAATTGACTCCAGAAGCTAAAACTACTTATATTACTTCTGAATATTCCTGAAGTAGTTGTAGTATATGCATTTGCATCAAATTGTTATGATGTAGAAGGTTTTCAGTTGTTCTGCAATCCTTTTCCTTGTATTTAATGACAATAACAATCACCCTCATGATAAAAAGAAACAGAATTAACAATTGAATTAAGAGTTACAATAGATTTCCTTTAGATATCCTTTAGATTTCGGGGTTCATAATGAAGGATGCTATGATGGTTAAATTCTATCAGTCTTTTCCTTTGGGATTAACACTTTTAGAAGTTGATTATTAGTAATTTTAGGAGAACAAATACAACATACTTTATGCTAATTTAACATGAGTGGCCAAGATGCTTGCCCTTGTTGAAGCCAATGAAAATGGATCATAAATTTGAGTTAAATAACCAGATCCCATATTGCCCCAATGCAATTTGAGGAATCCCCAGGCTGGGTAAATTGTCTGTTGGCTGATTAAGCTGGTTTAATGACCCATCTGTGCTATTGTGATCTCTAAAATGATTTCAGTAAAGGCTTACATTTGTGACTTTAATGCTGATGCATGTTTTTCTTAAAGAGCCCAGAGCTGCATTCAAACTACGAATACAGTGATGAACAAGTAGTGGGTTCTCTCATGTGTGAAGGAAAGAGAAACCCTTTTAGATAAAATTAGATAAAATAAAACAGGGCCACTTCAGAACAGACAGGTTGGATTGAAATGTGCAATCAAAACTTGGTATACCAATTCTTAAGATTTTGAAAGAAGGGCTTATTCTTAATATTTATTAGATTTGTTGTTAATTATACAGTTCCTAAATTAACAAATTATTTAAATTTTACCATTAAATCTGCAGAACATTGGGGTTGAGCTAGATAAATTTTTATCTTTTTTATCTCCAGTTGTCCATTTTTTGATGTTAAAAAACCTGTTTTTTTTCTGCCTTGATGTTCTAAACTTTTTTTGCAGGAAAAACTCTTTGTAATAAGTTTGGAGGAGAGAACTGTGCCTTTCCAAATACCATTAGACTCCAACTTTAATCAGCCCACATGCAAAGCCAGATGTCTTTAGATTGATAGAAGTTGTAGTCTATTAATCTCTGAAAGATCAGTGTTTCTGTTCTTCTGAGGTAGACACATTCTCTACTATATTGTTATCAGTATGCATAATACAGGTGATCTTCAGTTTACAACCATAATTGGGCCAGAATTTCCATTCTAAATTGTTGCGGTTGTAAGGTGAGTCAAATCTGATTTTTACAACCATTTTTACAATGGTAATTAAGTGAATCACTGCAGTCGTTAAATAAACACCATGATTGTAAATATGAACCCATTCTTCTGAATGGAAGTTTTTTGCTAGAAATAAGCAAAAAAGGTCACAAATTGTGATCATGTGACTGCAGGATACTGCAGCTGGTTGTAAATATGAGCTCTTTGGCCAAGTACTCAAATTGTGATCATGTGGCTGTGGAGGTGGTGCAACAGTATAAGTATGAGGACCTGTTGTAAGTTCAAGGACAGGATTTTTTTCAGCACTGTGATAACTCTGAACAATTGCTAAACAAATGGTCATAAATCATGGACTACTTATAAATAGATTTAGGTGTGTTGTTTGGGGCATGAGAATATGTGAGAGAGAAGTTAAAATTAGAGATGTTCCAAATTCCTCTGACAAGCAGTTTATGAATAGAGGCAACCTGATTGTTTTGATCTGGGTAACTGGTCTGATAATAGCTTAGGTCAATATTTCTACTGCTAATAACATCTTTTAATATAACATTTTACTGTTAATAACTGGGCAATTTTTGTAGGAGCACTGTACTCTAGTTAAAGTCTCTCTTGAGTCAAGCTTGATTTCTTCCCATTTCCTTTTTCCTAAGTATTTTTTTCCATTTTTCCAAGGATATCTGGGTGGTTTCCCATCCAAGTAATTATCAGGTCCAAAGCTGTTTACAGTACTTTTTTTCAAAAAAGTCAGATTTAAATAGATATTTCTGTCTGCTGTAATACCATTACTAATAATATTATACCAATTCCGCAGATGAGTTCCTTTGCAAAAGAAAAAAAGTCCAAACCAAGAATTAAGACACCCTTGGAAAATTATACCTATTTGTTTCATGGCTACTGTCATGACTGTGTTCAAAACAGCTTCCAACAAGACTACCAGATTCTGCTGCTGTATTGTGAGAAGATGGGAAGGAAAAAAAAAGATAAATAGCAGTGGAACTATTCACAATTCTCACCTTAGAACTGCACTTTATGAAGCCATGCATCTGATGCTGAAATTTATTTTTAAAAGTATTTGTCTTTTCTAGATAATTGGGAGATGAACATATAATACCTATGCCAACCCCAGATTTTTGCTACTATGCATGTTGAGTTGACCATTTTTCATGAAGAATAGGTTTGATTGTTGTTGTTGTTAAAATCCTCATTATAGCTTCTAAGGGCCTTTGAATGCCAGCAGTGGTAGCTTTGTTTTATGGGCAATGTGCCTCTGAAATCTAACTAATTCTGAATAGACAAAGCTGCTATTGGAAACAGCTGGACTACTGTATATATGCACACACATTCATATACACATTCTATAATGTCTACCTATCAATCAATCTTTGATTTGTACTGATTTGTACTGATAGACTGAAGGAAACAGTGTTGATACTTTTTCTAAATTGGTGAGGGTTATACATAGCTTTACTTACCTCTGCTGTCTTCCAGTTTTCAGAGAAATCTTTCTAGTTAAAGATTTGTTGAAAATCATTTGATCCAATGGAATGTTACTTAGTGAAATGTGTGTGCATTGAAAAATAGGCTTTTTAAATAGTGTAACTGGCTTCAATGGAAATATATTATTTATTTGCAAATTATATTTGCAAAATACAAGTATTATGAGTTCTATTTAGCTTTTGATATTATTTTGAAAGAATGAGCTTTGAAAGAAACTCACAGATTTTATGCAAATTGCATTTGTACACTACAGTTATAAAAATTACATTTATCCTTGTGAATACTTCACCTATAAAGAAGGCTGTATCTAAAAGATGTTAGATATGTAGAATTTGCTTGCTGCCCAGCCAAAACCCTGAATGATTTGCTTGATGTCCCAAAATATAATTAATTAATGCAATGCCAGTTGTGGCCTTTTAGAACTCAGGGACTGCTTTTACGCCACAGTGATTCATCACTTTCCTTTTGATGTCACTCAGTAAATAGAAGTGTTATGATAACCTCTTTCCATGACCTTAAACAAAGTGCTGTCAACTGTAAACTCACCTATGCACCCTCATTTATATTATGTAGGAAAGGACAGGCACTGGAATAGATTTTCTGCAGTTCTCCATATCTGACTGCTTGTAAAGTATGATGCAAAATTGCAAATTAGGTAAAGGTGGTGGATTGATGCAGAAGACATATAAGGTGGAAAGTGCAGGGGAAGGGGGAGCAAAGGAAATATTCTAGTTTATACAGGAGATTGGGAGGTAAATTAAAAAAATAAGTTGACAATCATTTATACATGCCAGCATCAGCAGTCCTCTCAACAAAATTGCCAGCCAAAAATCACAGCTTATTTGCCATTAAAATGACCAACTAACGTTCTTCATTTTCATACATAGCTTCAATATTTAGATCAGGGAGGAAGAATTGCTTTTTTTCATAAAAAAAAAAAATCTGCAGAAGCTATAAATTAGTCTGTTTAAGAAGTCTTGGCCAACTCATCATAGATTTATTTCATAGGGACAATGATAAGTTGCTAATAGAATTATAATTACCTCTCATAACAGAGAAAACATATCTGTGGCAGTGACAAAGGGCAAATCAATTCAGGAATAGGTTTTCACTTTTTTATTCTGTACAAGATAGATGGGGTGCACAGGTGTCTTCCTTACAATGAGTCCCTGAACTACAATGGTATGTGTATGTGTAACACAATAGGCTTTGATGTAGTTTATCTATATTGAGTAATTCAACTGAGACAAATGGACTTGCATTAGGACTGAAGTATTTCCTTGCATTAGGACTGAAGTATTAAGGCTTGCACTCATGATTGTTAGGAAAGGGATTTCCTGTGTTTTGTCCAGGAATTGTCCATCTCCTCAAAGCAATAAAAATCAGAGTTCAACTGAAATGTATGGGGCAAGCTCACACCATACTTTAGTGATTCCATTATTTAACAACATTTCTGGCTACCCTAATCCATATGGACTCTGGCTGGTTTACAGTTCTTCAAAATATAATATACTTAAATAAAATTAAAAGATAATAATGCTCAACTCTAATGGACACACAAACAAAATACAGCCAAAAACCTGCTGTTTACTGCTTTCCCAGATTTCCCAGATAACTCTACTTTTCATCTGGATTTTTCACTATGTAGGGATGAAATATGGGTTCCTTTTTATCACAATATATGGGAATGGAATTGAAAAAGGCTGTGATGATGGGAAAGATTGAAAGCAAAAGGAGAAGGGGACAGCAGAGGATGAGATGGTTAAATAGCATCAACAACACAATGAACATGAATTTGAGCACACTCTGGGAAGCAGTGGAGGATAGGGAGGCCTGGGGTGCTATGGTCCATGGGGTCATGAAGAGTTGGACAAAGCTGAGCGACTGAACAACAACAATTTAACGGCATTAAATGCAGCTATACACATTCTGTGTAAAGATTAAAACTAGAAAAAAATCTCAGAATCAATAATGATGTACTTTTAAACTCTAGAAAATTCTTTTAAACTCTAAAAGATACCACAATGGTAACAACAGCAATAATATACTTTATCTGCTAAGGCCTATTGATATATTTACTAGACTATTTAGTGCTTCAAATCTAATAGAAAAAGAGTGCTTCAGACTGTATAACATTTGTTGGCAATGCTTAGATCAAATGATTATTTTCATAGGAACTTGCCTCAGGATCAGTGCTCATGCTCTTGTGCTCTCTAAAGGACCTTTCGGTTTTTGAATCTGCACAGTCGTAATACTTATCAGGTGTGAATCTGTATGAAATGTTCATTTCTGTTTTGAATGAACTCTGTTGTTCAAAGGATAGAACTTATAATATTTCACCTTGGAAATAAGGAAATTATAATTACCTGAAAATATGTACAATTGTAATATAATAGAACCAGGTGCTTGTTGGGCTTATAGATTGGCAGCAGGGAATGTCCTAGAATCTTAGTACTGTTGCTGTAGGAAGGGAACAAGACCTTTAAGAACGAAGACATGGGTTTCCAAGCACTACTTTTTCTTTCTTCATTCAAGTAAAGTTATCTATATAAAGCAGATATGAGACGTATGTTCTTGACTCTCACATGTCCTAGAGCACGTCCTGATGATAGATATGACCTGTTGCTAACCAATTTTGCTTGTAAATAAATGAACGTTGGCCCTTTCATCATACTTTAATTTATGATCTGTTTATGTCTGAATGTGTGTGTGTGCTTATGCAATATGCAGCAAAAGATAATGCATAACTACTGTCAGCCGTAAGGTTTTTAAAAGAATTCTATTGTGGCGAATTCCTTCTTTTGAACTGATGATGTTATAGTGTATATGATTTTTGACATAAAAATGACAATGTCAAACGCATCTATTTTAAAATTCTTGCATATGCCAAAGTAGAAGGAAGATTTGGACAGTCACATTATTAGCAACATGACTAGTACAAAATCAGAGATATTTTGTATGTTGATTTCATTAATGATATGGGGAGAAAGCCATAGAAAGATTATTGCTGTATTTTGTCTTTTGATTTTTTTGCCATAGGTTCAGTAGCTTATGCTTACTTTGTTTACAGTCTGCCCTTTACCTCATCTCAGAAAGAAAAGTTCCATCCGCTGAAACACATTGCCCCAGATTTGGTATTAATATTCAATTGCAATTTCTGCCATAGTCTGTTTATGGAAAATGATGGGGGCATGAGTGGTGGAGGAGGTTGTCTTGTCTATTGCTTTAGGTAGAAAATAGGATTTGCCCTCATGTGATAGTAGGACCTGCCTGACCTTGTTAAGGTTTAAAGGCTAAGCAGAGTTAGGTCTGCCTGACACAGGAAAGGAAAATCCCAGGGCTGTGGACCCAAATGGGGAGTTGGAAGATCTCAGAAGAAGGCAGTGCAAGCCTTAAAATTGAGAAGAAAACAATACAATTGCATCCATGAAGTCATCAGGTGTTGAGCTTCATTGGCACAAGTTTAATGTGTGTTTGGCTGTCTTTATCACAACTACTATTTCTTGCTGCTACCTTTTCTAAATACTTTTCTAAAAAAAGAAGTTACTCGTTTCATAGTTTGTGCAAATAAACACATAATATAAATCACCTATAGTTACCTCTGAGTGAGAGGGATGGCACATAAATTGAATAAATAAATAAAATAATGAAAAGCAGAGAACATTTACTCACATTCTTCTTTATCTCTTGCATCTGTATTACCTGCTGTCTTTTTGGGAAGGTTATAGTGTTGCTACTCAACTAAATTACTCAACTACAATTACAGTATTTAAAAATAACTGGGAAAGTTTACTTTACTGCACATTCCAGCTATGGTCCTATGAGTGTGAGAATAGGTTTCAATGAAAATTGTGTAATTCATAATATTTGTATGGATTGACACAGGGTTCTACAGTCTATGAATATATCCAGGCTTCCATTTTGAAAACTAAATTTTTCTGCATTAACAAGTACAATCCTTTAATCATCTACACAGAAGTAATTTAATGGAATGTATTTCCAGGTTAGTGGGAGCACAGGATTGCAAACTTAACGCTTCATTTCATCTATAACTTTTTATCAATCTATGCAATGTAGAAAGGCAAGGCCAAAATAAGCTGGGCAACAGTAGCCTTTATCAAAGATTAAATTTAGTACTGATGGAAGTAGAATTATAACAACTGACCTTTAACTGAAAATGGGTATGGCCTGACTGTTGCATTTGAAAGCTTGCTCCTGAAAGTGATTGACCCAACCCTTATGGCAGTGTGCTTATTTTTTTTAATCAGAGATCACAACTGAGCCAAAAGCTTCTTGCATCAGGAACTACCATTATTGCTTCACAAGCCTGAAAAGCTCACCGTGCATTTCTGACACAAAAGAGCAATTTAAAATAAGTAATAAATTTCAAGTAATCTTTTCCTTCAGAAAGGCCATTTTTGATGTTAGTTTGCAAAACTTTTAATCTGATGTCTGACAAAGTCACATACACAGCAGCATATTTCTTTTCTTGGTGTTGACAAAAGATGAAGCTATATATTCTGCTTATAAATGGGCTTTCTATGTGTTTTCCCTATGCTGCCATCTGTTACTATTCTCTAGATATTCCTGCAGCCACTCTGATTCATTTCCAAGTAACTGCAGTAAAGAGTGTAAAGAATGCAAATAATAAAATATATTTAAATGAGATATTTAAGTTAACTGAGTGCATCATAAAAATGAGAAATTCAAACACAACACAAACCATCTCAGAATGATCTTGTCACTATACTTTCCACTTTGATAGTGGAAGCAGTTTCTTGGAGGCTTTCTATATAGGCAGTTAAAGCACGTTGAGGCCTCTTTTAATCTTTGTAGGATACAACTTGTGCAAGCTCCTTGCAAGGAGCAAGGAACGACATTATTTCTATTCTATATGCACTTGAATAAGGGATGGAGACAATATTCCTCCCAATGAAATGATTCAGCATTTCAAGAATAGTATCCTAGGAACCTTCCCTAACTTAGTATCCTTCAAATGGTTTGGGAATCATTGTAGATATACCACATTGGGGCTGCAAAACTTGGATCACTCTGAGATCATGGCAGCAGAAAGAAACAAAACTCTAGGGTTTGTGACTGTTTGATGGCTGCCTGGATTTTTGCAGCTCAGATCTAAGTCTTAATATCATCTCCCATAATTCTCAATCAGCCTAGTCTTTGAAGTGTTATACATCTGGTGAGGCTGCTTTAAATTAAAATAAAGAATGTAAAAAGCAGCACACTTGATTTAATCCGAATGAGAACATGAGGGGAATTAGTATAACACATCTGGGGAACATACATCTGGGGAACATCAAGACTGGTGGTTCTGCGTATAAAGTCTATTACAAAATCTAGATCTTGATATCACCTGCAAAAATTATTGTGTAAAAGTTTTGGTACATGAAAGAAGCAGGGGAAACTTTCCTCATGAAGCGTTTCTACACTCAGTTGGAAATGGCTTTTCTGTGGCTAGAAGGGTAGGCACATGCCCATTTCTTTCTATAGGGGAAAGCTATTAGAAAGAGGAGATACTTTTGCTTAGCAGAAATTATTTTTTCTTGTAATAAAATAGGAATAGGTTCTTGTTTGATCATTACTTAAATATAAAATTGGACTGGGGGAACATTCATGGTTGGGGGAGGAAAGAAAGAGGTAGCTTTCATTGTGCATCTTCCCAGTCTACAGAAGAACCAAGTGGCTTTTGACAAGTTCAAAAGCATGTCTTTAAATGGAGATCAATCACTTCCTAACACTGAGGTAAGATAAGGTTTCCTCTGTCCAGTTGTGTCTGACTCTAAGGGGTGGTGATCATCTCTGATTCACAGCCAAAGGAGCCAGGATTGTCTGAAGATGCTTCCATGGTCAGGTGGTCAGCATGACTGTATGCCAAGGTGTAAGGAACACTGTTACCTTCCCACCACTTTAGGTGGTACCTATTTATCTACTTGCATTTTTACATGCTTTCAAACTTCTAGGTTGGCAGGAGATGGGGCAGATAATGGGAGCTCACCCTGTTACGTGGTGCTTGGGTCTCAAACTTGGGCTGCTGACCTTCCAGCTGACAAGCCCAATGTCTTAACTGCTAGACCACTGCATGAGTAAATTTCTAGTACTGACAGAGAAAGATATTCAGAAAATTGAACGTTTGATCTGAACAACCTGTTTTCTCATCTATCTTGGAAAACCCTAACACCATTGATCTGTTGCAAAATTTCAGAAGCAATCTTCCAAATACAATTCGAAAGTAGCATTTGGTATGGGGAAAAATTTAAAGCAGGATAAACTAAATGTAGCAGAACAAAAATATGCTTTTTTAATTTAAGTTTTTTTTCAAATGCTGTTAACCTTGGGCAAAAAAGCATCCAGTTTTCAGTGAAGAAATATTCTTAACTTAAAATGAAATGAAACGTAGCTCTGCAAAAACGTTTTAATTAACTTAGGGCTGCATTATGCAACAACAAGCATTTTCCCATTATGACGGCAGATTTATCATCCACAAACCTTTGGCTCTAATTTGTTACTTCACAGAGTTACAAGCTGCATTAACGTTCATGTCTAGGGCTCAGTAATCTTCCAATGCTCTTGACCAGATGTGCTCTGAGAGATCCTTTTCATTATTTTTTAAGAAATTTCCAGCTCAAGGAATAATGACTCTGCAATATCATGTGGTGAATGAGCAATAATTTGATAAACATTGTCTTTCAATTAGATTAGAGCAATTAATCTGATTCTAATTGAGCTGCAATATTACCATATAGGAATCCCTGGAGGTCTATGAATAATCTCCAAACACATTGATACACTCAGCAGACAGGCATTATTTTCACTCACACTGTTCTTCCATATGGTCTCTTCCCTTGATGATGGAGGACACCCTGCTGTTTCAATCAAATAAATGTCAATTATCTGAGATGGATTTTGAGATCACAAGCTGAAGTTTGCTGTTTGGTGGTCCTGTTTTTGTTTTTGTTTTAATTATCCATTACATTCTTTCATCCCCCCAATTAGTTATTTTGAATTGTCTCCAAACTCTGTTACATCATTATGGATTATTGAGTTTTTCTCAGTTTCACATTACTAGAACCAATTTCTGGTCAAACATGAGAGATGAGAAACTACTGAAGGGAACTAGTAACAGATTTTATCTTTTGAGGATGTACACATAATAGTATCTTTTGAGCATGTACACATAATATTTACAGCTGATTTCCCCAATGTACTGCCCTCTAAATAGACCTTATCTTCCATATTTCTAAGTCAACATATAGTGGGGCAAAAAAGTATTTCGTCAGCCACCAATTGTGCAAGTTCTCCCACTTAAAAAGATGAGAGAGGCCTGTAATTGTCATCATAGGTATACCTCA
>JANHZU010003086.1:162420-176416 GCA_032468055.1 Acrochordus granulatus | reverse complement strand
AAAACAGGGGGGGAAAGGAATGAATAAGATGACGGGGGGAGGGCTAAAGTGGAGGTAGTCAAGCAGGCACCTCTCATATGATAAATGACTGCCCAGACCCCAGGCCAACACATAACTATGTTTTCAGGCCTTTTCAAAAGACCAAAAGGGTGGAGGCTGATCTCACCTTATGAGGCATGGTGTTCCATAGGATGGGCATCACAGCAGAAAAGGCCCTTCTTCTGGACCCCAAAATTTTATGCCTGAAGGGATCCAAAGCATGCCTTTTTTGCTGGTATAGGTGGGATGGGCTGAATCCATTGGGGAAAGCCGATTCCTCAGGTAGCCTGGACCCATGCCATGAAGGACTTAAGAGGTCATAACCAACACTTTGAATTGTACCCAGAAGCAAACTAGTGCAGCTCATAGAGCAGTGGTGTCATAGGGGTCACTCTAGTGACCTCAAGAACTGACCCAAGAACTCTGCACCAGCTATAGCTTCTGGATGCTCTTCAAGGGTAGCCCCATGTAGAATGTATTGCAAAAGTCCAGACAAGAGATGACTAGGACTTGAGTGACTGAGCACAGGACGTTCTGACCCAGGTATGGGCACAATTGGCACACAACACAAAGTTGTGCAAAAGCTCTCCTAGCCATGACTGTCACCTGCTCATCAAGCAAGAGTCTGAGTCTAGGAGAACCTCCAAGTTGTGCATCAGGTCTGTCTGAGGCAGTGCTATCCCATCCAGAACTAAAGATGTTAAAACCCCAGATCCCAAAGACCCATGCACCCATACCAGGGTTCAATCAAAACCTGTTGTTCTCCATCCAGATCCTCACAGCCTCCAGGCACCACAAAAAGGAAGTCACAGAAACACTCGGTCACCTGGAATGGACATAAAAACTTGAGTATCATCAGCATATTGATGATGCCTCATCCATGGTGACAGATGATCTTACCCAGAGATGCTAAAAAGGAGTGAAGAGAATACCAAGCTCTATGGCATGCCACAAAAGAGTGACCATGGGCCAGATCTCTCACTCCCTGTCAACACCAACTGGGACCTTAAAGAAAGGAGCTGAATCAGCACAAAACTGCACAGCCCAGTCCTAGTCCTCATAGCTGGCCCAAAAGTATACCATGGTTGATGCTATTGAAAGCCACTGAAATGTCACTACCTCCATCCCACTCTCACCAGAGATCATACACAAGCATAACCAATGCTGTTTCTGCCCATATCCAGGCCTGAATCCTGATTGAAAAGGGTCCAGATCCAGGATCTTCTGAAGCTGCCAAGCAGCTGCCTTCTCTACCACCTTCGCTAAAAAGAAGTAGTAGGAGACTGGACGGAAATTGTCCAGACAGATGGGTCAAAGGATGTTTTTTTAAGAAGAGGGCATACCAGGCCTCCTTAAAAAGTCCTGGAAATGTCCCCTCCTGCACTGAAGGAATCACCTCTTGCACCACCTGGAAGTTCCCATCCGGGTGGCTTTCACCAAGCAAGAAGGACAAGGATCTAATTCACAGGAGGTTGGCCTGACAGCACTGAGACCCTGTCTACTTCCTCAGGTCCAAAAGGATCAAACTATTCCCAGATAACCAGGCAAGACTCCTCCCCAGGCATCTCTGCTGAACTTGCTCCATGCATAGGGTCAACTGGAAGTGGATCCAAGCAACTTTGTCTAACAGGTGCTTCACAAATTCCTCTGATCAGCCCTATAGATGGTCCTCTGAGCCCCCATTTCCAAGATGGATTGGGTAATTTTAAACAGGGCCGCTGGGCGACACTCTGGACTCAATAAGGGCAGATAAGTAATGCTACTTCACCGCTCTTACCACCACAAGGTAAACCTTAACAGCAGTTCTAACCTGTGTTCAGTTTGATTCACTCTTCATCTTCCTCCAATGGCACTCTAGACATCTCTTGACCCTCTTCAAAACCTACAGTTCATTGGTAAACCATGGGGAGCAACAGGTATGTAGGGTTGAGAGAGGCCACACAGGGTGATCCTGTCCAAAGCCATGACTGCCCTCTGATTCCAGGCCAAGACCAGAGCTTCAGCAGGACCATGTCATAAGACCCCCAGGATATCCCCAATTCCCTCTAAAACCTATGAAGATCCATCAATTGCTGGAGGTAGACTACTTGAGTTGGCCAGGCCTCCCTGAGGTAGGGGCAGCATAGGAGAATCTCATAGTCACCAGGGCAGGGTCTGACCATGACATAGAGAATAAAGTCACATCCCCCACCAGATAACATTACCATTGCTCCAATAAGAAAATCATATCTGGCATTTGACTACTACCCTGCGTTGGGCCTTGGATGACCTGGGATAGGCCCATGACATCATGGTGGCCATGAACTCCTGAGCTGCTTCCAAGGCCAGACTAAGGGATGATAGATTGAAGTCCCCCAGGATCATAAGCCTGAAGAATTCCACTGCCAACCTGAGATGGCCTCTAGCAGCTCAGACAGCTGCTACACATCAGGGCGGCTGGTATAGCAGCAACAGTTCCAACTGATTCCATGAGTCCAGTTTCAGGAACAGCATCTCATAGCCAGATACTTGTGGAACATGGCCCCTGGATGACAAAAGAGATTCCTAAATGACAGTTGCCACCCTCCCCTCCCCTGCTCTGGGGTCAACTGGTGCCAAACCCTAAACCGAGCTGGATACATCTCTGAAAGGGGAAGTCCACCAACTTCTGGTATCAACCAGGTCTCAGTGATGCATGACAGGCCAGGTTGCTCCTCCCTAGTAAGGTCACAAATAAGGGGGGGGGGCATTGTTGTTTACCAATCTCACATTCACCACAAGCAGCTGCACCTCAGGGCCTCCAAGGGTCTCCTGTCCAGGAACTGGGCATGAGCTCAGAGGGCCAGAAAGTGCCACTGATACCAACAATCAGGGGCACCTTCCCCTGTAATGGCCTGCCTTTTGGCTCCTGTAACAATCTCTGCCCATCACCACTGGAATAACCTGTACCTCCTTAAATCCCCCTAATGCTCCTCCCACCCTGGCCTCTCTCCTCTAGGGACTTATTCATGGCTTGATGCCCAGAGGTTTGGATATTCTCTTCTAAATCATAATCTAATTAGAAGTCTGCAACCAGCAGCAGACTGAAGGCTACTTGAGATTTGAATCTTCTCCCCACCTTCTCTCAGTAGTTTATTGAACCTTCTGGTATTAAAAAAAAGGCCAACGACGACTAATTTTAAAAGAAGCCAATTTTAAATAGTCGTTTCTTGCAATTAACAAAGCTGTCAATCAGTATTTAGTCCAAATGATAAACTAAAAATTAATATTCTCAATACTGGAAGCAGGAGAGAAGAAGTGAACTTTTGTATGTGTCATGTGAAAAACAAATAGAACTTAGCTTCCTATATTCCCTGACCATTGCCCACCTGTGGCTTGGGAGTTAAAGTGGATATAAATAATCTAGATTCGCAAGGCAAGATGCGCTATGCTGATAAACTCCTACCCCAAAAGACTGAATGCTGTCATTAAATCAAAAGGTGCTTCAACGACGGATTAGTTTAAAGGTGTGCCTCTTTATGCAACCATGTTATTGTAAGTTTTTTATTTTTATTTTCCCCACTAAACAATTTCAGTTTGCTTTTCAATTGAATTGTACAGCTTATGTGTTATATTAAAGGTGGAAAAATTCTGAAGTGAATTTATCTTGGTCTGATTATTTTTACATCTCAAAAACTTGGCACTTTAACAGGGGTGTGTAGACTTTTTATATCCACTGTATAATCCAAAGACCACTTAGCTGTCTCCTGATATGCTAAACTATGTCATCCCATAATATGTGAATATGATCCATCTACCTTGTCTGCTGCTCTGTACCACATTTGAAAATTAGGGGATGGCACAGGAAAACATAACAAATAGTCTGAATTATTATTTAAATAATGTCATATATCTATATATAGTACAGAGCCAAAACAGTGTGAACAAGACTTATGGACACATATTAAAAAATACGTGAAACTGTGATTAATAGTTTAGAAGAAGCCATATGGCTCTTTATGATGCTCTGAGCTGTAATTTTCTAGTATGGATGAAATAGGAAGCTTATTAACTAGAAACTTTCTTGTTTCTTCATACATTTCCCCAAAGGGGTGCAATTCTGTGAATAGTTCTGTGATTACTATTTCATATGATTCTGGATTAGGATCCAGACTTGACTGATCTCATGATACTGTTTACTTCAGAGGATTGATTAGTTTATGTCTGATTGCTTATGTTTATTTGACATTTCAGCATAGTCAGTACCTTTCCATTTAATTTCTGTGTAGGCAATCTTCCTCTCCTTCATAGGAATTCTCGCCTTATACAACTTCTTGGCCCCTGAGCTGAAGCTAGCCCTTAATTTTTTCCACTGCTTATCCAGTAAAGATTCAGAATTCAGTGTTTGAATATTCTCTCTCTTCTCTATGCTTTCTTTAGACTTTATCTCCAGCCTCCCCCAAAACCAGGTACCCTAGAGCATGCAGTCATGGCCATAACTACTGGGGAAAGTGCTTATGTTAACATCTTCAAAACTCACAAGTGCTTTTAAATGCAAGAAAAATATATCTTGGTAGCCTTTATTTACCTTTATTTTTCCAGCCAATTTTCTGTCACATAACTGTCTGTCATAGCAACTATTCTTTAATTTATTTTCAATTCAGAAAAATGCACACAAACACACATGGATTGTTTGTGGGGATAGTACTAGCCTTTTGTATAGAGAAAGAATATGGAGGATTTTTGTTACTCCACAGTGATTTAGGGAGCAGAACTCTTGTTATATTATCTTTGCACGTACTATCGGTCAGCTGATTGGCTCATGGTTTTCTCTGCTTTTGAGACTGGGACAATCAAAAACAATTGTGGGTGATTTTAAACTGCTTTGTGAGAGGCTGGGAGATAGAGACAAAGGTGTTGTCAAAGAACTGTTACATACATGAATGAACTCTGAAGTTTTATTGAACTTTGCCATACAATTACCTTCTTGGAATTTGTACTGCTCAGTGATGTCCTTCATTTTATTTGTACCCATTTCTTTGGTCAAAATTAATTTTCCAATCTCGGTTTTGTCAATGCATTGAAACTCTTTGGTCCCATTCTTCATTGCTTTTGAATATATAATATCACAGTTCACCTTTTAAAAAAAAGGAAATAGAACCATTGAGTTGCTGATTAGCTTGAAACTCTAGGTTAGTGGTTCTCAAATTGTGGGCCACAAATGAATTGTGAATCACTGGAAAATTCATTGCTCTTGTACTATCACAATCCAGCCAGGTTCTCTTCTAGGGTTTTACTGGTTTTCACAAATCTTATGATTAGATTATCCAATGACTCTCAATGCAAATTTTCTTAGGATATTTCCTTTTATATCTGCATAAGATGCTGCTTTGGGCATCCCTCTATAAGTAAATAGGCAAAAATAAGCATAAAAGCATATTTGAAAATGGCATTCTTTTAATTCCCACAAACGCTAAGTAATGTATGAGAGTCAATTCATAGTTAAGATAAGGGGCCACATAAACCTTAGCTTCTGCATAGAAAACATTATTGTGGTAGTTTTGTTCAGTGCTGAATACAAGTAGTCCTCACTTAACAACAGTAATTGGGACTGGAATTTCTGTTGCTTAGCAACAAAATAGTTAAGTGCAGCATCATGTGACCACACCACTTAGCAACAGAAATTCTGGTATTCCAGTTGTTGTCATTAAGCGAATCCCATACCATGCAACATCACATGGTTACCATTCATGACTTCCTGCCAGCTTCTTTGTTGAATTTGCTTGTAGGAATCTGGCAAAAAAAGGTTGCAAATGGTGATCACATGACTGTGGGATGCTGCAATATTGTAACTGCGAGTCAGAGTTGGACTTCCCTCCCGCCGGGGGTGGAGCAGGAACTGTGGAGGATGCCCTGGATGCGAACATTGCCAGCCAGCGGGGGGCGGGGTTAGTAACACACAATTATAGATACCTAATCTATGTAAGCTGCCAAGAGTCTTTGGAAATTGGCGGCATAGAAATGTGTTAAATAAATAAATAAATAAACTGCAAGATAGTCACCAAACACTGGATTTCAAACACATGACCAGCGATGGCTATAAGTACAAGGACTGGTTGTAAGTACCACTTGTTTATAACCACAGTGAGTCTGAATGGTCTCTGAATGAGTGGTTATTAAGCAAGGACCACTTGTATACTATGAAATAATACTATACTATGACTTTATACTAGTCACAGATTTATAAGTAATATTTTGGCTGTAATTTTTGAAGTCAATCTTTTCAAATGCTAGATGACCACCAAATAAAAATTAATTTTAAGTAAATTAAGGTGTTACTTAAGTTTCAATCATATTTCTATTGAATCCATTTGAAGGAAAGCCCTCTGCATACCTCTGCAAAAACAAAAGGTGCATCAAACGGGAAACAGACATGTCCATGCTTGATGGCTTGAACAGAAGCTGGACCACACCGATACATGCCTGGATATGAAAAAATCAAAATGTGATCCATGTACTAAAACCTGTGCAATAACTCAGCACCCACCATCCCTCCTTGCCTAATTACTGCTGATGTCCAATTTTTTAACACTATCTACTTGATCAGCTGTCAGCCTGAGACCAGGGCAAACAGCAAAGCTGTGAAAGGTTACATAATTAAAGCAGAGTCAATATGAATCACATTTACAGACAATTGTTAGTTATTTGACAACCATATACTGATATGTTAATATTTGCCTCTCTCAAAGAGCAAAAATAAATTATAATTACACATACATGATCTCTAAGATAAATTTACATTTTGAATAGAAATTTGTTCAGGTCGTAGATGCATTTAACATGATAATTTTACATGATATCTGGTAAATTATTTCTTTGTTTCTTAATGATCAGTTATGATACGAAGTCTTGCAGGAAACATCCTACTGATGAAGTATAAAAGGCAAGAGGTTTTGCTACTTGAGGGTACTAGTTTCCCATTCAATGGGCAAAAACTAGTAAGAGTAACAGTTGATGGGGGTGACACTCTCCATCAAATCTGGGGCAACAAACTAATTTAGTAGATTCAGGATTGGTGATGTAGCTTGCTCTCCTAAACTAAATACAGCCTAAATATCTCTAGATCACTGAGGCCACACACTTAAATATATCTCACAGGAAATAAATCTCTTTGACCTCATTTCTATATAAACCCATATACTAATGCTCATCACTGAGATTTCACCTGTTCTTCCGTTAGATGGCAAAGCGTCCATAACAAACAATTTTGGTTTTTAAAAAACTTTGATAAATCTAATCCAAAATAAACCAAATCAAATCTAACCAAAAACACTATTGCTGATGTATGCCTCATGAGACTTATGAAGATATATTTATTTCTTTGCTTCAGAAGTTATTTCTGAGACATCTATAAACCCCAAAAGTGAGAACTTAAACATATACACCTCATTCATAACCACAAACTAGCATGTTGAACAAATGATGGCTTAGCATAATGCACAAATCCAGACATACACCTGAATGGTTAAATTAACAAACTTTACTGCTATTAGAATCAGTGGGATTTAACTTACTGATTTCATGGGAATTTAGTTCAAATAATACACAACTTGGATCCAGCTTATAGTATTGTTCTATATTGCTACACACTCACTTTCAAGATTTGTTTCATACTCATAATCTGAACATTTATTTAAAAGATGCTGTACATTTTCAATCTATCAATCAGTGGTGCATCTTCAAGCAGCAAGAAATTGGGAATGTACATGTATGTACTCAGTTGTAGCATTTATTCCATGTTTATCTATAAGAGATTCTCTCACCCCAATCCCAAACAAAAAACACACTAACCAGGAAACAGAATGATCTCTTTGAATGATCTCAAGCAAAATACAGATGTGGATATATTTAAAATTACAGTGAAACATTTAAAATAACAAATCACAGTTAAGAGTAAATATTAACAAAAAACTGGTATATGAAGAAGTCAAATAAAACATATTATTTTAACTGCAGGTAGAAACACTATGGTTGATTGACTGCAGCCCCTATAATATCTGATCACTATTTATACTAACAACAGATTTGAAATATTTCAACACAAATTCTCCTAAAATCTCCTTTTGCTTGGAACGAATCCAGCTGTGCTGTAATTTTCTCCGCTGACAGTTGTTGTTTAGGAGGTGAAATGGCCTACTAGTCCATTGCTAATTTTGTGTTGTTTGCCTCATGGACCACCTCATCTCAGATGTTTTTCTGTAGCTCACTTCACATTTTCCTTTTGTTTGATATGGATATTAAATCTAAATGCCCTCTATTGTCATACCTGTGATGTACAGTACATAATGCTAAAGATTTTTTCTGACTTCGGGTTATCATCAGTTCACCTTCAAGTTCACCTTTCTGTAACTCCAGACACACTATTGTCATGTGCCTATTTCTTGTGGCTTTCTGCTTTTAGGATGACTTATATAAGACTATAGGAAAAGTCCAGCTGAACTGGATCAAAGTTTCTTTGGGACACCCAATTTGGATAAAACCATCTGTTTTATCTGACCTTGGAAGGTATGCCAAATATGAGTACCACAATCCTGTTCTTCAGTTTGAGACTGATCTTGCCCTGTACAAAATTAGATTACTGTACCTGTTGATATTTTTCCCAAGTTACTTTTTTGGAGTTGTGACTAAAGAGGAATTGTAAACTGAAGACAATCAAGGAAATGCTTTACTGATTTGTGTATTGGGAAAAATGTTGTGGCTGCTGCATTACCCATTGAGCAGCCAAAACACTCTGGCAAATGCAGCAACTAGACAAATCTAGAACCTTTGTCCCACCTTTCATGCTAAGCATGGATTGAGTTTCTAAATTTCCTACACACCTTACAACTGCAGTGTCAGTAGAATACTGATTCACTGTATCATAAAAGATGGGTATAATACTGTCCACATGCTGTCTTTAAAAATACTATTAACAGTAGATACTTAAATTATGTATCATACAATGCTTCTTTCTTTGTTTTGCTGGACTGGAACTCATTCTCAGTTAGCTTAACTGGTATTATAAGAGAAATAAAGTGGGTAAAAATATCATAATTATTGTACCTTCCAGAACAGTGGCAACCATTCTGCTACATGAGAATTTCTTTAAGTGACAAACCATTGTTTTGTCCTGCCCTGAGACAAAGAAAGGAAAAGAGATGCTTACCATCACTGTTTTCTTGAGGAGTACTATCTACGACTTGCCAGCCATGAAAACCAACAGGAAGATCAGGTCGGGACATCCAAGCTTCATTCCAGCAATGATAGTTCCTTTACACAAGAAAATAACATCAAAGAGGTCTTCTGGCCTCCAAATATGCCATTAATCAACACTGAATAGGAATAAAAATAGCTGTGCTTACCAAGATACTATATAGCAGGTATTGTTCTCCCTATCTATCTATCTACCTATGAATGACACTCCTAAAGGAATGACAAAAATTCCCTCAACTCATTTTTTTTTAATTTGGTAAAGATTTTATGACTTGCCTTTCAGAGTTGTCTATTTCCCCTCATAGATGGAAAGTTGGTTCCTTGAAACAATGCTGTTTAATATTGGTTTGCTGATACAGTGATCCCTTTCAAAATAAATATTGCCTTCCACTTACTGACAAATCTTGGCACATGTCTATTTCAATATTTGATAGCCTTAAAAAAGCATCTAGTGCAGTCTTCTCATGCTGGCTAGGAATTTTTAAAATTATAGTCCCTCCAAGTCTGATGTGTCTCAAATTGGGCAAGGCTCTGCTAGAACATATAGAATCATTTGTGTGCATTCACTTTTATACCACAGGAAGAATTTTTACGTTTCCCAATCAACATCCTAAATATGGATTAATTCTATGCACTGGGACAACTGGTGGTCTTCAGTTGTGTGCACCTCTTCTTAACAATTAAGCTTCTACTGCATCCTTTTTAAATTGCTCCCCAAATAATTTTATTTTCATGCACAAAGGAAAGGAGGTTCCTTATCAGGAGGACTTAGAAATTTTCATCTGAAGAGAGTGTGTGTATTCAGTTTTTATAAGAAGGAAAGCATTTATAAAGGGGAAAAACATTTGTAGGGGAAAGTATTATTCCTTCCAAATCTATAACAGCAGCAAATCATACTTAAAAATAGCTAGCTTGATAAATAAGATATGAATTTAGAAACTACCCAGTGAGCTTCCTGATTCAACATAGGTATCATAATCCCTTTGCAGCAGCTGAAGGCCTGGTGCGTGAACCAAAGTTTTCCCAAACTTTAAAGCCAACCTGCGCATAAGTACTATGGATTAAAATCATGAGGAGCATTGGCCCTTGAACAGAGCATCAAAATGTTCTTTGAAGTTCAGGCACTGAGAGGAGCAGCTGGGATTTTAATCTGGATTTTCAGATGCAGCTTGGCCCCCTTTCAAAGGCTCAGGTCTGGCCAGCCTACCTGTGATCAGAGAGGGCTACAAAAGAAATAAAGTTTCAGCTGGGATCCTATCACAGTTGCAAAACCTTCTTCTTTTGCAGGTGCTTCCGTCTGCCTTTCAATTTGGCTGTCCCTCTTCAGTCTCTGGTTAATCTCTAAGAGAAGCACCACCATAGCTCAATGTGTTTCGCATTTGGTCAGAATATTTCATAGGAGAAGAGAATGGGAGACGTTATAAATGTCATTTCATTGGTTTATTAGTGTAATAGAAAGAGTATAACTATGTTGAGAAAAAGCTTCAAGGTAAGTTTTAAGAAATTTGAGCTATGACAGAATAAAGCAGGAGGGGAAAATGCATCAGTTTCCTCTTTTTAAAAAATGTTCCCTGCTGGTGCATAAAAAGCGAATTAGATTATTGAAATGACTGTTGTAACATTTCATCAAATATAAGGTTTATTAAATTGAGACCATTTAATTAATAATGGGCAGAGGAAGAAAAGAGAACAGCAAGAATGCTGACTCTTGAATAACAAGGCATTTCAAAACAGAAATGAAAGCTGTGATAAGAGAAAAGTTGTCAGTCAAGAGAGTTAACAAAGCAGGAGGTCAAGAAAAAAGATGTATCCAAAAAAAGTGATGCAAACTTCTTTACTTTTTTTAAAAACACAGCTGGGAATGCTGTCATGTTAAATTATTCTCACAGAACCTTGCTTGATGGTGGATAATAGATGGGGAAAACTGGTTAGAGGTGTGAACTTGTAAAACTCTGAAACTCAGAGAGCATCAAGGACTCTATAACCTGTTCTTCATCAAGCACAGATTTATAGCTCTTTCTCTTGTAATCCAGCGTATGCAATACCAACTTTGACTTTGATGACCAGTACTTGACATAATTCTCCTACTTGTCAGATCTGAATGAGTTCATGTTTTTATTTTACATCCTCAACATTTTGATGGCATTTTCCTGTTCATAACTGCAGATTTCATCACAAATGTCAGTAAATCAAATACATTGCCTGGCAAAAATGGAATTATTTTTCATTACCCTAAAAGCTATTAATAATAATAACCAGGCTATTCACCAAATTTAATAACACAGCTCAGAGGTGGGTAATTACTATCCTTTAGTTGCCTTAGATTACAAAATCCCTAATATACCAAGATTGTGAGAATTTTGGACTAAAACTTATAGGAGGCTTTAGGAAGCTTAATCCTGATTTAAAACGTATCTATAGCAAAGATAGATATGTTTTAAATATTTATGTTTATATGAATTGTTATGGATTATTTCCATCTATGCAAAGACATTTTAACATACATACAACATATATTTTAAAAGTAAAACATAATTCTGAGAAACCCAAAATATATTCTATTGTTTGATCCACTTTCTTGAACAAAAAATATTTAAGATTATTTTAAAGAACTAATTCAGGACCTAGAAAACTAATTATTAACATCCCATCAACATCATGCTGCAAAACAATTTAGAGCAAGCTTTCCATTGAAGACAGAAAGCAATGTAAATAAAGAAAAAAGACCCAGAGGAAAAAATCGAAAAAGCTCCCAACATAAGTTAAATTAATGCTTGCCCCAAGAGATTATGTGCATCATGTAGCAATAAATATACCATGAAGAGAGGAGATTAAATGGTTCAAAAAGTAATCAAGCCCCCAGAAGGCAACATAGGGAGAATGCGATTTAAAACACTATGGCGCTTTTGCTTAGCTGATGTAGATTTGCAGCATTCATTTCCTTTTATTGCAGAATGGACTTAGAAACAAATAATTTCATGCAATAAGTTCATTGAATAAAAAATATATGAAAATATGGAAGACACCTTGCTGCTGTCTCCTGTGACTCAAAGGGTCAGTCAGAGATAGTACATGGCATAGACTGAACACTAGATTTGGGAAGGAACTACATGTCAGCTATAGTAGGGATTCAAGTATTTGTAACCTGTGCTCTAGTAAAAAGGGAATTGTAAATACAACAACAAAGTAAATAATTGGGGAAAGGAAGGAAAGAGCTTTTTCAATGGTGGCACCCTGGCTATTAAATTTACTTCTAAGAGAGGCTCATCTGGCACCTACGTTAATCTTACTTGCAACATCAAGTTAATATCATTCTGTTTTCCCACCATTTCATCTATTCCAGCTTGAAACTGTTGCTGTTTGTTTTTATGCAGTGTTCACATGTTTTATGGTGGAATCTATTTTAACAGATGTATTTTTACATTCCATTCCTTTTATGAGCTGCCAGGAAAACTTGAGTATAGACAGCCTGTAACATGATAAATAAGCAGGAAGTAATTAGAAAATAGGGGAAGTAAATAATGGCTATCCTCTCAACAATAGATTTATGTGCTGAATACATATCTCACTCCTATCTCCTTTCCTTTGGGAGCTACTATTAAAATGGGAATTATACAAGCAATAAATAGTATACTACATTACTAGTCACTTGTTTTGCATTTTATGCTCTCTATAGGTCCAGTCAACAAAATCTTCCTTGCTTCCTCCTCTCTGATGAGAATAATGCCAAAGGACCATACCAAAATCCAGACACTGAATAAGTAATAGAAGTAGGAAAAAATATACTGTACAACTGAGCTTTGAAATAAACATTTAAAAAAGAGAATATTCACGTTACTGAAACTGTGAGAGAAGGTTGTTCTATTTGCTTATCATGATAAGCCAGAATTTGAAAGAAAGTTCCTGTGAAAGGGCAAGCATCAGTTAATGTTTACTACTCAGTTGCTCCTTCTTGCTTGCTAAGCGAGGTGTGACCTTACTGTACATGATTTGTTTATTAATGACATGGAAACTCTTACAAAGCCAGAGTCAGAAGCTGTGATTTACTCGTGACTTCTGATTCCTGTTCTGTGAGAGAAAAGCCAGGGATTTTGACTGACATATCAGAAAAGGCCTCTGCAGTTGATAAAGGTGCTGTTATTGGCAAGAGGGCTCAACAGGCACAATCAAGAATCCCTAGAATATTTGTTTGCTGAAGTTGGATCAGAATCCTCAGAATTTCACATCAAACTGAGTTCTGCTATACACAATCCATTTCATTTCACACCATCTTTATGAGCTGCATAAACAGGGAACCCACAAATGTAGAGTAAGTTCATTGTTTAAACCTTTCTACTCCAGTATGTGACAGGGATGGAACCATTACAGTTCTCTCTATATTTTTACAATTAAAATTGTGTGACAGTGAACTGATGAACAATTCTTAGTGCAGTGTTTGTTGCATGTCAGCTTTAAATCATTCTACTGTGATCTATGCAGACGATACCACTCTAATGGCAGAAAATGAAGAGGAACTAAAGAGCCTCGTGATGAGGGTCAAAGAGGAGAGTGCAAAAGCTGGCTTGAAACTCAACATTAAAAAAACTAAGATCATGGCAACCTCTCCCATCACTTCCTGGCAAGTAGAAGGGGAAGAAATGGAAGCAGTGGCAGATTTCACCTTCTTGAAATCTCCAAGATCACTGCAGATGGTGACTGCAGCCATGAAATCAAAAGATGCTTGCTCCTTGGGAGGAAAGCTATGGCA
>JANHZU010003086.1:147337-158613 GCA_032468055.1 Acrochordus granulatus | reverse complement strand
GATGGGTGTGGGCTTGGGAAGACTCTGGGAGTCAGTGCAAGACAGGGGGCCTGGCGTAATGCAGTCCATGGGGTCGCAAAGAGTCGGACATGACTGCGCGACTAAACAACAAAAAACGCAAATGGAAATACGACTATATTTTACATTAGTCTTTCCCAACCAATGAAAGTGCTTGCTGTAAATGCACACTGAATCCAATATATCTAAGCAGCAACGAATAGGAAATAATTATCTAAGGCAAAGCAATTTTCCTTCCAGAGATATTAAAGTAATTTGAATCTTTTCTTATTTTCTAAAACATTTCCTATAGCAGTAGAGAAGCAAATTGAGCAGGATTGTTTTAAGAAATGTAAAACTGTTTAAATCCACAGCATAACATATTTGAACACATGTCTGGTTCTTTAAAATATTTATGCAAATCTACTCAGAATGCCAATGGGAGTGGGTGTACCCCCAAATTAAATGGACTAATTCTTCATTTGACAATTATACTATTGTACCACAGAATATTATTAAAGTATTATTGTTTTCATATACCATACAGGGGAAGGCATATTAGTCGTATATATTTATATACAGTTATCTGGCAGCATAGTGGCAAGAATATAATAGGAGGGATACATTTGCAAGCTGGATTTCTCCCAGTTGGGATTAAAACCGATTATTTTTTTACTGTATATATCTTCCACTTGAGGACTTATATATACATGTACAAAAATGCACATTATCTTTACTTTCAAAAATAAGTTCATATGTGAGATAATAGGTTTGTCATATCACTTTACAAAACAAAGATAGATCTTGTCTCCTGAATTTTAGAATCAGTAGGTTACATACATATAATTCAGCAGGTAAAACATCAATATATTAAAGCAGATTGTTCTTCTCGTGACAACACTCAGGCACTTTCAAATTGCCCATGCTTAAAGGAATATCTAGAACTGGTACAGAAAAAAATTGATGGAAATTCTGCTCTGCAAAGAGAGGTGCTAACATAATATGATAGGTAGAACATAATGCTTCCTTTCAGTGGGGAAAGCCAATGGATATGACCCATTCCCCATGTAAGTTGTTATATCTTTATATTTTTTTATGAGTACTAGAGTACTAGATTTAATTTTGAGGAAAATAATTGGTTAATATTTTATCTGGCTTGCTGGCTGACCTTAATGAAGCCATTCTCTCTTAGATATGTGTTTAAAATATTAAATGAAGTTATACTCAGTGAGGCACTGAACATGAATACCATGTTTCCTAGTAATACATAATATGACAAACAGATGGAGTAGTTTTATTCAGTGATGGAGTAAAAATTATTTTTGTCTGCATTTTGACATGAAGTTTCCCAGTTTTCATTTCCTGAATCTTTCTTAATCAGAACAGATTCATATTATCAAATCTGTACTTCTCCTGATTTTAAAATGCTCAGGAGACTACATTAAAGAAATAACTAGAAGAGGGAGACATGGTATGAAACAACAAACAGCCCTTAACATGGAAAGGAGGCAAGCTATTAACTGACATCCCTTGCAAGTTGAAGTCTAATCTAAGAAATGCAAGTTACAATGAAAGAGATCCTCTAACCCAAAGGGTTAGCACTGGTCTTTAATGCCAAGTCAGTTAACGTTAACAAAAATCTATTGTCCAAGATTTAGTATTGGATGAAAATGTTGTTCAGTATGTGTTGCAGAGAACCAACTAAGAAGAGGAAGAAGTTCATCTTTATCTACTTTGTTGTGGATTGGACAGTGGAGATATGAAGTGGTCCATGTCCTGTATAATTTCACTTTACTGACCAGTGTTTCCATTGACATACTGTCAACTTTGAATGTATGATGCTGTATTTGCATGCCCGGACAGTGTGAACCTATTTCTTGTGTACTATCCATCTTGCTACCTATCAGTGTGACTATCTAGTTTTTCTGGAAGATTCCTTGTCATAGGTGGTTTCAATATTCATGCTGAATCTAGATTGCAGGCTCAAGAGCATCTCAGAATTTAATGTCACCTGATCTGTCCTAACTAACATCTGACCTACTTCTTTTGTAGGGTGAGGCTGATACTCTGTTCAGGTAAAGCTGATGGTCTGAAAGCAGAGAAACTCTGCGCAGTTTCATTATCATTAATAGATCATTCTCTGGTCAGTAATAGATTGCCAACACTTCTTCCTCTTAAATTATGTCTAAAAGATAGTGCTGGGGTATTTGTTTAGCACCTGAGCTGTTGACATTAGAAGCTTTGCCAAGATTATGCTGATGGTACCCATTCCAAGAAAGCTATTGTTGAATGTTGCAAAGTTCAGTTAAGATGCTTAATCAGGGAGAACAATCTAAACAAACCCAGACAAGAGATATTGGTAAATATAAAATTAGACTTGGAGTTTAAAATTCAAGTGGTTGGATGAAGTTGCTCTCCCTCTAGAAGAAGATGACCACAGTTTTGGAGTGCCATTTGATTCTAAACTCTTGCTGGATATGCAGATCATGACAATATCAAATAATATTTTTGTACCATTATGGCTAGTGTTATTAAAAACCAGTTGGATTTTGGTGACAGTAATCTGTGTGTTCATGACATTTTATCTTGACTATTCAACATACTTTATTTTTTATACCTTTATCCTTGAAATGAGTCCTGAAGTTGAAATTGGCATAAATATGGCAACTAGACTGATAACTACTACATGGTCAGGAATTGTAGGATGTCTGTGTTGTATTGAAAGGCCCAAAGTGATGGGCAAGTGTTGATTTAACATCAACACCTATTTTTTTTAATGTCAATAATTTGGCAATCAGTCAAATTTTAAAATTCTAGTTGGCTTAAGGGTTGACTATCTGTGGGAATACCTCTCCTGTTATGAACATATCTGGCCATCTGCAGAAAGTACTCCTGCTTATCAAAGGTTCAGTTCTCTGACCTGCAGGAGAGTTTTCTACATAATTCCCAGCTTATAAAATGCACTTCCTCTGTATTTAGGTAATTTATAAAAAAAACATAAATTTATAAATAAGCATTTTTTCTGATGGATTTTCAATTGTTTAATATCAAAAGTTGCTCGGGGGGAGCTCTTCTTTGGTTCATTCTAAAAAGAAAGGGCACCAATGTATTAAAAATGCCATTTTTTGTTACACATTTTGTCTTATACTTACAAGTATTGAAAACTCCAGCAAAGACCCAGCACTGCCCATATCGCACTGGCTCTTTAGTACTATAGTACTCCAATAGAATGTCTACACTTCCCGTCCAAGATGATGGTGGCACTCCATAATCATAAATGTTGTCCCAAGACCCAAAAACAACACCCTTGTCATCTTTAGAATTTATCTGAGGAATAAATGAATAAATTGGATCATTGTTGATGTTAGTTTCTGAACAGACTGAAAATACAGTTTTAACCTATGCCAGTTGTAAGTTACTGTAAAATTCCAGAGAGATTTAAGAACGATTGTCTTAAGAAAATAAAGAAGGCATAAAGATAAGCATTTTGATGCAAACAATATTCTACTTCCCCACAAGGAGAATTAGATTGGACATTTATTTTGATGCTGAAAATGAGGAAGAGTGCCTAGTAATGGTGGAAGAGGCTGAATTGACCCAATGACTAAAATTAGATGCTGTACAATAGAATCTGAGAGGAAACTACACCTTATAACATATGTGTATGAGACAATTCCACATTTTCTATTTATGGTAAAATTCTAAAATAGAGAATGACTACTCAACAAATACTTTGCCTGATTGATTCTTACTGGTTCTTAAAGGCAAATCAGCTAGACTCTTATTTGGCAGGTCAGATCCTGTTGAGCTAACTTGTTTTGTAAGCTAGAAAGTGTTTGATCTTCAGATTCCTGAGAACATGAACAGGATCCTCGGGAATCTTAGTCCAGTCACTGACTTATGAGATCTATGTCCCTCCTGGTTGGTTAAGAGTTCCTGGGAGGTGACAAGCAAATCCATGAAACAGTAAATTCATCCAGTACTGTGTTTCCTCCTCAAAAAACTATTGCTAGATCTAATGGTTCTGGATAATTTTTATCCAATCTCCAGCTTTCTCTTTTGGTGCAAGATTATGGAGAAGGGAACTGGATTAAGTTCCAGAACCCTGAGGAAATAGATTATCTGGAGCTGTTTCAGTTGAGTTGAAAGCTGAGGCATAGTATTGAGACTTGTTGCTGAACTAGGATGGGGGTGATTCTTGGTTCTTGATCTATTGATGGCTGTTGAGACCTTCAATCATAGTATATTTCTGGATTAGCTACAGAATATGGGATCAGGAATGTTGCAGTGGTTCTTCTCCTTTTTCCATGGTTAGTTCTAGTCAGTGATGAGAACTAGATAAAGATCCAGCCTA
This sequence comes from Acrochordus granulatus, assembly GCA_032468055.1. NCBI lineage: Eukaryota > Metazoa > Chordata > Lepidosauria > Squamata > Acrochordidae > Acrochordus > Acrochordus granulatus. The sequence goes on along the minus strand of JANHZU010003086.1, from coordinate 154,262 downwards.
AAACTCCTAGTCTGCAGGCTGCCTCAGGGCTTGACATTCTTGCCTCTCCTGTTAACATTTACATGATTCTGCTGGGTGAGGTCATCCATCAATATAAGGTCCAGTATAATCATTACACTGAAAATACTCAACTGTTTATCTCAAGTTATGCTGGAGAAATCGTGTCTCAGTGCTTGGAGACTCTTTGGTCTGGAAGTGGAAATGCAAACTCATATTCAATTCTGACAAGTGGCTGTGGGTGCATGGTTCTTCTCATACTAGTGATTGTCCTGTTTCAGGTTTCAAACAGACACTCAATTGCTAGGTAAGGGCAAGCAATTTACTCAAGACTGAGTAGACAAGCATCAAGCAAGCAGAGGAGTATCAAGATTTGGACCTCTCAATCCTTCAGGTCTTTAAGTGATCTCTAAAAACCCAGAGTTTATCCCAAGCTGTGGCACAGATTGGTTGTGCACCCATTTGGTTGTGTTGTTTGATTTGGATATAGTATGTTATTCCTCTTATGTTTAGGCTCAAGTCGTATGGATTGGATTGGACTTGGATTCAACAATGCCCAAAGTATTATGGGTTTGGCACCCTTATAAATCCAAAAAAGTAGTTAACATACCAAAGTCTTGATTTAACCCTCGGAGCTGTAATTATATAATAGGGAATATGGTATCCCATAGCATCTTTCCCAACCTGATGTGTTGGACTTACAAGTTCCCAAATTCTAAAATAATCTCATAAATAATTCTGCTGTTGAGGAATTTGAAATTTGTTTTCCCCATGTATTTGAAAAGCAATGGGTGGAAGGATAACCTATGATTGATTATAAAAAGATGTTTCCGTCTGATATAAAAGAACATGCAAGGAAGCTTCTACACAGCAACAGCTTCAACTGGCTCTGTTCTGTTTAAGACTACAAGCCATACTTTCTAGGTTGTGCTGCCCATAGTGTCAAGGCATAACTGCCAGTGTAAATTCACCTGCATTTCTCTTGACAAACTTGAGTGCACAATATAAGGACATAAAATTGAAACATACTTGGATGGGGATATTCTTACATAATTCCTACATTAAACACTGAGCTTCATATCACATCAAAATGGTTCTGCAGTTCATATCACATCAAAAGGGTTCTTTGGTTCAGGTCCAAATCTATAGTATTTCAGAAACAACTGGTTCTAGAAAGAAACTGAGTATTTCATAATAAAGAAAAAAAGGTTATCTAACTCATATTATTTGTTCCAATTTACTCTCCCACAATCTCACTCATTTCTGCCTAAGTTTTCCAATATAAGTGGTGAATTAAAAAAAATAACTAGGTCCACTGTGGGTTACCCATCATGAAAACAAGATTCTTCTTGTCTTAGTTTGCTGGAGGTGAGGCATCATAAGGTAAGAGTTTTGCTGACTAATGACTAAATGGATAACAATTAGTGGGCAATGTATTTTCTCCCAGCAATTTGAACCAAATCAGTGGAGGCAATGCAGAAAAGCTCCTTTGCTTTCTATTGCTTTCTCCTTTGCTTGTAATTATGTTAATACTGAGCTGCTACATTCTTGTCAAATATATCATGACTCTTGTTGAAAAGCTTTTGGCTGGATTAACTCCTGGTTTCTAATTAGAAAATCGACATTCTGTGAACCCCGAAGTTGGAGAATTTAAGTATTTAGTAGGTCTAATGGGTTTAGGTAAAGACCTTTTGTTGTCTTGAAAAACAGGCCAGTCTAGGACATCAGCAAGGTGGTATTTTTATATTACAAATGTTTGTCATACACCTACAATGTTGTTACCAAACCACAAATTTGGAAGGTAAGAGGAAAGATGGATTAAACTTCTACTCTTCTATATTTTTTTCAGAATGAAGTACCTTGGTGACCCTATTTCACAACCATAAAGTGCTTGCCAATATTTTGAGTTCATTCTTACATAATAACAAGTATTACTAGTGTTATAGCCATTTCAGTTTTCAGGATGGAGACAGAGCATGACAAAGAGTAGCTTATCTCAGGCTATTGTCTGAGTTCATGTTAATGTTGGTTCAAGATGGGGACCTCCTGATACTTAGTTGCAACACTATAGCAACTCAAGACTGTATTAAAATTTAATAAGGTAAGTCAGAACTGAATTTCCATACAAGTGATGCAGGTTAGGCCCATGTGACACTGGAAAAGAGAGCTAAAACTGATTGTCCTAGTTGTGAAAAGGTTAATGGTGGAAATCAATATTCCCCCATTCACATCCTGCTGCAATAAAGTGGGAGTGCAATGTGGAAATGGTCTTACTTATTTTAGCAAAAACAAAACAAAAACAGGGAAAATTACAATATGGAATTTTTGAACTTTTGCCTCTGAATCTGGGCAGTGCAATCTTGAAGTTTGAATCAAGAACCACAAAACAGAGAAGGTCATGAAACCCACAAACAATATATTTAAGTAGAGTAAGATTAAAATCATAAATAGATCCTAAATATAACACAAATGATTACTGCATACCATAGCAGAGCCAACACGGCTGATTTTGATAGGACTCCCTCGGCCAGCAAGGTCCAATTGTGCTCTATCCATCAAGTATAGGCAGGCATCCAGAATACCCTCTTCAAACTATATGAAAGAGAGAAAGACAGAAACAGAGGATTCATTATTTATTGTTGCATAATAAAATGAACAAAGAAGGACTTCAGCAAGGTTTTAGATCCATGTTAGAAACACAGATTTTTCTGTATGAGAACGATATACTGTACTTGTAGGTCCAGCTGGATTAATACAGAAAAAAAAACCTGAATGTTATACCAAGTTTTTAAGAACATAGCATAGACATCTTTAACATAGCCATCATTAATAAACAACTGTCAGGAATATTTTCACTACAGCTATTGATAAATCTGTCCCAACATAATTGCTATGAAATTTAGATTAATTTCTGCTTGTAATCTCAATTAACCATAGTTTAGGGTATTATCTGAATCCTGAATCATTTTAATATTACTTATAGTTTAAGCAAATCAGTTTTATAATCTAGTATTTGAAGTTGACTTGTTCTGGAAAATCATAACACACCACTGAGAATTGTTGAGTTCAGAAAAAACACCATATTTTGGCATTCTTCATGGCTAGATTGCAAAAGAAGTATGCAATCCTGAAGATAATTGTGGTTCATCCTAATTACTTTAAACTATGGTTTGACATCGTATGCATCCCAACAGCCTTTGCCATTTCCAGTTTGTTTCTCTGTAGATAATATTAATATAAAACCATGAAGCTACTAAAGAATACAAGTAGCCTAACTCCATTTCATTAACAAATTAGTAAACTAATAAATGTTCAATCATTTCCCAAAAGCAACTAAGGGGAAGTATTTGGACTAGCTGGTTTTGCTGAAACAGCACCATCTCACATATTGTGGTGAAGTTTACAATATAAAATAAATTATATCGTAAAGTTGGAAAAATATATTTCAACCTTTAAAGATAGGTTTCATACTGCATTTGAACCTCAAAACACCTCATATGAACCTCAAAATATTTCCTTAAACCAAATGTGCATATATAAATGAAGTCAGAATAGATTCTTATTTAATGTTTATCTTCCAGAGTTTTCATGCCTAGAGCAGCATTCATATACCAACTTTTCATTTGGAACTCAGAGCGGTGTGTATGATTGTCTCCTCTCACAACAATCTTGTTGTGATAAGAGAACAATTGCTCAAAGTCACCCAGAATATTGTGGTTGAACAGGGACTTGTGCAAGTCAGATATACTTTAAAATATCTATAGATATAAACCCAAGTCATTTTCACAAGAGTTGTATGTTTATAGTTGTCATTCTTAACTATGGACAATATAGCTTAAAGCAGCAGCAGCCAAAGGTGTCAGTATTTACCCAAAACATTAAAATGAAATTAGATACAGTATTCCAGGTGAACTCTAGTACTAAAAAATACATATTGTAGTGGCAGTAATGATTTTATTCTAAGATCATCCTTTAATCATGCTATATATAGTTAATAGTGAGAAAGAGCCTACAAAGTCTTGAAGACATGAGCCATTGCAAATGTCCTGAAACTATCATCTTTGAAAATGAACTTTGATTCTGGGTTGCAATGACAACAATGATGGGAATAAATAGGGGGCAGAAGTGCCTAAATAGGATAGAATTCATTATGGAAGAACCTGCCCTATGGTACAGTTCAATTTGCTCAGAAGAAATTGCATATCAACAAAAAATGATACTGTCTATTGGAAAGCAATCACAGAGGTGGCTGGCAAAGGCACATGAATTCAATTACAAGCTGTTCTGTGTAGTGATAAACAAATGAAGTAGATACATTCCTTTAAAGACTGAATCCTAATAATTTTTGAAGTGTCCCTTTACACATATACATTTCCCCTTCTTTCTTTAAAAATGCTAACTGTCCTAAAACAGCAACAATATATAATAGATCAAATCATAATTTGTTAAGGTACAACATAAGTGTTCCATAATACACTTGTACCCAGGTAAGACATGGTGCATTTATAATCTGTCATATCTTTGGCTATGTCACCCATAGTTTTCTTATTTCTTCATCTTCTTTTAGAAAATCATTACTAAATAATGATTTATAACCTCATAATATGAAGCTTAGTTCCAAAGAAGATGCTCCCAGAAATATCTTCAAAAAGGTTGAATGTTTATCCTCAAGGCTGACTCACATATCACAATACTGTACTCTTGTAAATTCTGGAATAAGAATAATCATCAGAAATCATAGTACAACTCAGGCAGTAGCACTAACACTAATGGTGTTTTCAACATTAAAGATGCAGATCTATTTTAGATGTTGAAATCCAAGAAATATTACCATTTGCCTACTAAAGCAAAAAAAATTATTCCATATAACTTTAATGATAAACTACTTTATTATGCATGTATTCATAGACAAGGAGTTGCTCCATAAGATTTTTTAAAAATAATTTTCAAAGCTGTGGTTCTTAAATGTGATTGTATAAGTTCTAGTCATCACATCAATTATGTAAGTTTAGTCAATAAACATGAATTTGATGCCCAGGCTACTGCCAATTGTGTTTTATAATGCATTAATCTTCTTACATTATCAGCTTAGTTGGGTCACATAAATAGAAAACAATATAAGTTTGAATATTCTCCTTTAGAAACCAATGATCCATCAAGATGACACCTATATCTGGCAGTGTCTTGTTTCCAGGTTCTAATATATCTTCAATCACTTTGAAAAATGTACAGCTCCCTATGAGCAAGCCTATTCTCATCCTGTGGTCTGCCTGTCATAGTACATCTGTCGTGTTTATATTTTGTGTGACCATATTGATTTCTTTTGATATCCCCATTTTTTCTCTCTGACTGATCTTAAGAAAGCATTTGGAAATGGCTTTGTTGATCTTAAATAATCTAAGTTGGGTCAGATTCAGCTAGTGCTTAGATGTGAAATCCCAAAATTGTAAACTAGATTAGGAAGTTGGGGGTGGAATCCAAGTTTTATCAAGTTAACTATATGGACAAGTTAACTATACTGACACATTTTTAATGCTATATTCAATTCTGGATGAAAAAACTAAATAATCTCAAATAAATCATAAATAATACCGAGCTTTCTATCAGAAGTAAATTCCTGTTTTTTATCTTTAATTGTCTGTTATCTAAACATTAGAGTGTTAATAAATTTTAGTCAATACTATACAAATACCACTGTATCAAAATAAAATAATGTACTGTGTATGTTTCACAACAATATATTATAAACATAAATTAAAAACAAACAAAAACTATATATTCACTCTACACACACTAGACTTGACTAGTGATTGACTAGTGACTGTTGATTGACAGAGGGTTTATCTTTACCATTTGTTTTTATGTTGATGTAATGGTATTCCTAGAGCCAGAGAGAGATACACATCCTAACCTTCTGAATGTTTCTTCTACTGTATATCAGCCAAGATAATGGCTTCCTCACCAGTTCGCATGGGGGCTACTAGGAAGAGACTGAAAGAGTCACCATATTATGAATCTGGGAATTAAATTAGATTCTCAAGGTAAAATAATATTTTTGCTAAGATTTTTGTCACCATATTCTATTATCTTTTAATCAGCCTTCAAGGACTTAGAGGAATCTTGCTTTTATGGAGATGGAGTGGCAAAGAATATTATAGTTAGCCTGGTTTGTAACTGTTAGCTCATTAACATTTGTTGTGGCATTCCAATACAACATGTTATTGTACTGGGCTACACAGAGCAACTTGCTTACTCAATAGGAAGCACTTTCTCAAGTTGTTGTTCATGGTTCTGTTCAGCACTTCAGTTTCAGACCCGCTTCTATTATTTTGTTTGGACCATTGATCATAGAATTCACGGACTCTACAGCAGTGATTACTCTTTGATTTTCAATTCCATTTACACAGAATTAAGAAAGAATCTGTTAGAACTGTAAAGATTCTGCAGAGTGGACACACTGTCACCACGTAGCCAAAGAAAATGAGAAGAGGGGAATGAACAACCAGAAGCTGTGATCAAGTGACTAATCAGGGCTGAATTAAGTTAATAATCAGATTAATCAGAGCTAAGGTCAATGCTGAAGAATCAGGATTGATAAGAGTTCCAAAAACACTGCATTTAAGAAATTGAACTAACTGGAGATCACTTTCCAACCTTAGTCCAAAAGACCATTGTTTGGTATCTATTTCAGTTTTCTGACACTTCTGCCAATTTCATTTTTTCCTTCATGATATTCAGACATCAGATCCTATCCAACTTTTGTCTTAAGTTTTTGAAATCAACTTGCTAGAATCCAAAATACAAATTACATTTCATTTTCATAGCTCTTGCTATCAAATTCCAAAGTGACAGTATCACTTTTTCCCACTGTTTCTGCCAACATTTACTGTCAACCAACTCTTCCCTGATTGTCAGGTTTCAGAAGGAC
>JANHZU010003086.1:113303-126720 GCA_032468055.1 Acrochordus granulatus | reverse complement strand
TATAGAGGCTCCATCAGGAAAGACAATGGGAGGCAAGGAGCCTTTTCAGTGATGGACCCTTAATTGACTGTTTTTTTAAAAATCTGCCTGCTTTGAACTTGCCTTTAATTGAAACTGTTAACTAATACACAGTACTTGAAGAACTGCTGTGGTTCCTACTATCTTACAGGTAGTTCACAACTTACAATCACAATTGGGACTGGATGATCTGTCGCAAAGCAGTGTGGTCTTAAGTGACTCAAAGCCAATTTTACAACTTCTTTTGCCATGGTGGTGAAGTCAATCACACAATTGTTAAGTAAATCCAAGTATCCCCCCATTGACTTTGCTTATTAGAAGCCCTTTGGAAAGGTTGAAAATGGCAATCACATGACCCCAGAATGCTGCAGCTGCTGTAAATACATGCTGATTGCCAAGCACCCAAATTCATGACCTTGGGATACTGCAACTATCATAAACACATGTTGATTGCCAAGTGCCTGAATTTTGATCACATGAGCTCAGGGATGCCATATCAGTTGTAAGTGCAAGGACCAATTACAAGTCCCATCATAACTTTCAATGGTTGTTAAATGAAGTTGAGGACTACTTGATATACTTGGTTCTGTTTCATTTGCTCTGAAAGTAATTTGCTTTGGCAAGATGTGATGGTGATACTATTCATCTTGATAAAGCACTATGTGCCTCTTTGACCTTGTCAAGTGGAGGGCACGTGGTGGCGCAAGCAGTTAAGATGCTGGGCTTATCAGCTGGAAAGTCAGTAGCTCGAGTTCAAGACCCAAGCACTGCCCTGTAATGGGTGAGCTCCTGTTGTCTGCCCCAGCTCCTGCCAACCTAGCAATTCAAAAGCATGTAAAAATGCAAGTAGATAAATGGGTACTACCTACAGTGGGAAGCTAACAGCATCCATGTACCTTGGCATATAGTCATGCCAGCCACATAACCATGGAAGTGTCTTTGGACGAATGCTGGCTCTTTGGCTAGGAAACGGAGATGCACTGCCCCCTAGAGTTGGCCAGAACTGGCAGGGGAAACCTTTATCTTTACTTCTGGCAAACCTCAGTAGCTGGAAGAAATATCTCTGCATAAGCAATATGAAGATCTACACTATTTGTAGATCTTGCCCAACACTTTTGATATTAACTTGAACAAGCAACAGAGAATGCTTATTTAGAAAATCCTAAGGGAGATGCTTTCTCAGAGGTATAAGATTCAAAAATCCTATTTAATTTTTCTCCTGCACATTATGTTCATATCAGAGGAATAGCAGCCTTCTCTCTTATGCTTCTCCATGGTTCAGACTGGCTATCCACATAAGAATATCCCTACTGAATCAGGACAAGGCCCATTTTACGCTAACGTTTTTTTCTCTCTATAGCAAGAAAGTTGCTGAGGAGATGCTATTCTTTCCTTGCAACTAGGGAGGTGTGTTCCCCACAAACCAGAGGTAATGCTGAATTCCAAGAGTAACAGCTCTTGATTGTTGTGTCCTCCAAGAGTTAGTTAATTTGTTTATTTATTATTTGTATCCTGACTTTATTATTTTTATAAAGAACTCAAAGCGGCAAACATATTTAACACCTCTTCCTCCTATTCCCCACAACAGCAACCCTGTGAGGTGGGTTGGGCTGAGAGAAAGTGACTGGCCCAAGATCATCCAGCTGACTTTCATGGCTAAGGTGGGACTAGAATTTGCAACCTCCTAGTTGCTAGTCTGTTACCTTAACCACTAGGCCAAACTGGCTCTCATATATCCAATATATCCAATTTTTTTCAAGTTCTTTCCAACAACTAACCAAGTTAGTTATCACCATCCCTTGTAATGCTGAATTCGACTTATTAATTGTACGTTGTGTGAAATAGTGCTTTATTCTGTTTGTTCTTAAATTTTCTTTCAGCCAGCCAGCCAGATGACCCAATATCCTAGCATTCCTGGAGAAGGAGAAAAAAAACTTGTTCCATGATGTGCATGATTTTATACATCTCAACTGCGTTGCTCCATTTTTCTAAGCTAAAGTCCCAAACCTTACAGATTCTTTTCTTAAGGAAGTTGTTCAAATATATGGATCATTTTGGTTGTCCTCTTCTGTGTTCTTCAGCACTATTATATTTTTTAGATATTTGAGGGACTAGACTTGCACATGTGCATAGATAAGTCACAATTAGTGCAAGTTTGAGTAGTGTGCCATTTGATTTAGTGCAATTTATAAGTAGATTACAGATCACATTTCATGCAAGTCAAAATTCAGTTAATGTGAAGTTAGTGTTAATATCCATGTGCAGTTGCCACTGGGGTTTTATATGCTAATCATCATTTGTACAAAAGGGAGAAAAGGAAATCCAAAAGAGAGGAGGCTCATTTTGAAGAATTACAGCAGAACAGAGGATATGTTCTGAAGAACAGCAGTTATGACTTGCATATGGGTTTACTGTTATACAGTATTCATTAATAAACATTAAAAAATATATTTCAAAAATGTAATTGCCTAAGTTGGAACCAATTACCTTATTTTCTATAGAAATATCAGTTTGAATAGTGCAGATTCAAATAATGCAACCATTTCATGGGATTCATTAATCACATTAATTTAGACCTACCTGTATAATGACATTACATTGTTAGAAATTATATTTTTAATCTCTTTTCTAATCATCCCTTGTAAATCACCAGAAGATGGTTGAGCCTATTCTTGGCATGTTGTCTGAAATGACTTCTTTTACGGAGTTCCCTTCCTTTCATTATGTGAATGGTACCGGATGTGACTAGCAGAGGCCAGAACAAGAACAGTGCCATTGATGGTCATCTCCTTCTAACCCTGCTGCATGAGGGAAGGCTACAGGGGGCTTCAGCTTTTGCCCAAATTTAATGCTGATATGGGAGGGGAAGATTATTCAGCAATTGCTGATAAGATTTACACTGTAAATTGTATGATCACAGAAGAAATAGAGGACATGAGCTTAGCCTCCAATTTCCACAGCGCTTCAAAGAACTGACACCAGACCCCAAGGACAGGGAAGAATATATAAGAAATAAATATTAATCACCAGCTGGTCCATATTACCCTGTATAGCTATAATACAAGTGGGAACACAACAATTCTAAACAAAGGAAAGTAGAAGAAATTAACACAACTCCAATCCTCCCATTTTCCAAGACTTCCAAAAGGATTGGAAGCAACTAAATTCTTAAATTAATGCAGATTCCAAGCATGTATTTGCATGTGCTGTGCAGATTTCAGGGTTCTTTGCTTTCTTCTATCTCAGCTCATGTGGCTTGCTTGGTTCTTTTACAGAAAAGCAGATGGATAATTTTAAGTCTGCAGAACCTGGATCTGCCCTGCAGCTGATCAATAAGGCAGCACAAAAACCAGCATTCTGCCAATGTCTTTTCCCCAACTTTGTCCTTACCTCCCCTCACCTCACGTATATTTGGGGATAGGGTGAGGTGAAGATTTGTTTACCCTATTTAGGAATCCTGGTGCTAGGGCACTATAACTAGAAGCTACAGGGAACATGGAAAGTCAAGGAACTAGTAAGGAGGTGATTGAGAAGATTTTACAAACCAATAAATGGTGTTCCCATGTCCTTGGTTTCAAAATGCATTCTTTTCAATGTCTCTTGAGCTGCAGTTAGATGGAATAAATTGACTCAGCTGATGTCAACTGCACATAAGGGTGTGTTATACCAATCCAGGACTGGTGCCAACACTTTGTGAACATGCCCTGACATGGCCACCAAGAGGATAATCAATCATGCAAAATAAAGCCATTACAAACATATTTAATTGTTTTATATATTGGCTGAAATTCAATGCATTTTTTAGGGACAGAGAAATAGCCAAGGCTTTGTGCAATTCACAGCCCTGTCCATGTGTCTTTAATTGTTTAGTGCAATTTGGGATGCTTTGGCTGTGTGGGAGTGTACACATGTACAAATATTTATACCTGTAATAAGTGCACAACCCTGAGAATAAAGGCTGACAATCAACAAAAAATGCATATGGTCATAATCATAATTTACCCTGTCATCCTGCTTCATTTCTTACCTGATTTTACACACACTTTTCTTTTTATGGTTATAGTCTCCTCCTGGCCAAGATAATCCTTAATACCTGATATATGTCCTACCTCTATTTTATGCACAGATAATTAAAATATCATTGATTTCAGTTGTCAGGATTCTGCAGAAATGAGACTCGTCCAAATCTGTAGAAGTTTAATATCCAAGGGAACAGATAAAGGAGGTGACAACAAATGCATTCTGCCCCTAGTCTACATGAGGGTAAATAGTATGAATTTTAAATTTCTGATAATCTCAAATAAAGCTATGGTATTTCAGTACTGTAGTACATCCTTAATCAAAAATAGGTACAACTAAGGGAATCACTCTCTGTCCCACCAGTTCCCTAACTAGCAGCAACAGTAGAGAAAGAACTGTTTCATGTTATTTTGCATGAGGGCTCTTGTAGATGTCTCTGTATCTTATGCTTTGCATATCCTGAAAAGTGGAAAAAAAAAGGAAATAGGGTTGTATACAGGCCCCTACCAAGGTGTTCTCAATTTGCCTTATCTTCAAGTATAGAAGACCAGCTACAGTGCTTGCTCTTTACATTCTACCACTTCTCAGTTAACTGATCAAGTGAGCTGCTCCAAGCTGTACAATATGCCAGCCTCCCATTGCAAAACACTATCAAGAAGTAGCAGAGGTGTTATAGTAAGTACACAGGCTGAGCACCAGGACTTAGCAATACATACACACCCCAGGAAAATGTTCAGGATGGACTGAAAATTATAACAACCAGTATGATTGAACTAGACCTAGTTGGTTAGATAATAGACCTGGGTTTGGAGAATCCAGGATATATAGTACCAATCCATTTTTCATTATTTTACTTGAATGGGTAATCTGAAAAGTGTATGAACTCAAGCCACCAGCTGTGTATTTCTGCACCTCAGTCTCAGATATCTGTGAATCGACTATTGTGTGCAGAAAAAGCACTTTCAGCGAGTAGAGTTCTTCAAAACATCAAGACCAATATTGGTGAGCTTAGCTTGCATGTAAAAATTCATCAAAGTCATCATATATGTAAGGAATCCAAGGGGCTCTCACGATATCCTAATTAATTCAGTTGTTGAAACTCATAGTATTATTAAACAAAGGGGCTCTTTATGGGGCTGGAATATCTGCCATGGGGTCATGAATTCCAGCCTTCAACATGGCATGTTTAATACATTTCAGTAAGTGCAAACACATTCATGTGTGTTATAGCAAAATCCTGCAACATGAGAGCCCTGCATCCATAATCAGCTCATGAATCAGACCTACAGGTCTGTGAGGTTTCCAGTAATAAGGAATAATTTATTTGCCATCTTCCCTGAGAACTTTGCAAATGAAAAACCTGAAGGTATAATTTCCAACAGAGAAGCAGGAGGCTTGGAATGGAGATGGCTCATAGCTCTGCAAGAGATCTTGTACCTCCCACTCCTTACTCCCAGATCTGTTTTTCCATGCCTACCTGCTCTATCAAAACCAGAGAGGAAACGGAAGGGAAACAATGGCAAATTCATTTGACACCCTCAAGTTTCTGCTTTTTTGCAATATCCTTTCTCCCCCAACTTCTAGTGCAGCACTTTTCAACCTTCATAGCTTTAAGACTTGTTGACTTTGATTTCCAAAATTCTTCCAGCCAGCATGTTGGAGTTGAAGTCTCCACATCTTAAAGCTGCTGAGGCTGAGGAACAGGGTTAGGGTTAGTATATAGTATGTAGCTGTTTGTGATGGAAATGACAAAACCAGGTTTGGTTCAGCATTCAGAATTCTTGTGGAATCCTGAACTAGAAAAGATCATAAAGTGAAGGAGTCTCACCAGAAATTGTATTATGAAAATCTGTATTAATATTATCTTGCACTAAGGAGACATAGGGAATGAATTACTGTAGGCAACCTCTCTAATTTATTAGGTTTATTCTCCTTCAATCTTGAGTCAGTAGAAAACCAAAATTTGCTGTCTCATTGCCAATCCCTATCCTGCTATTATTGCTTCTGTAAATTGCTAATCACCTGACTTCCCCTCAAGGCAATAATGGGTAACAAAGCCTTTTATATAGCTTGTGACTATACTGGAATGGTGATGAAATAAGAAGGAAAGTTCTACTTTCATAAGGGTGTGTCAAGCAGTTAAGACACTGGGCTTGTCAGGCAGAAGGTTGGCAGCTCGAGTTCAAGACCCAAGTGCTTTTGTGTCACAGTGTGAGCTCCCATTGTCTGTCTCAGCTGCTGCCAACTGAAAGCATGTAAAAATGCAAATAGATAAATAGGTGCCATCTTTGGTGGGAAAGTAACGGTGTAACATGCACCTTGGTGTATATCATGCCGGCCACATGACCATGGAAGCATTTTCAGATGACACTGGTTCTTTGGCTATGAAACATAGATGAACATCACCCCTTAGAGTCAAACATGACTGGGAGGGGAAACCTTTACCTTTACTTTTTTTACTACTTTCATACTACATGCGATTTAAGTCTGTCACTCATGAGCTCAGGACAAGATGAAAGGAACTCCATGGGGACATGGCAGAAACAAAATGTTGCCTGGTATGTTTAGGTTGTGATTAAGTGCAAGTGAGGAAAAGCCCATTGTCCCTAGATCTAAAAGTGATCCTTCAGTCTTGCCTTAAGTCATGGCTGGGTGCCACTCTTGTCTTTAATACTCTCTAGAATCTAAAGTAATAAGGGAACAAATTCTGGAAACAGCTATCTTTGTGCCAAAACAAAATGTAAAACCAAAATAATGTGCTATTTATAAATAGTGGACTTAATAAATGGCTATATAATTATATGCAGCAACCGAAAGGAGGGAATCAATAATTCAAATGCAAGAATGGAATGAGTGCCCAGAAAGATAAATTAAATGTCAATTCAAAACCAATTCTTGATGAGTTTATAATGATCACAAAAAAAGGCTGTGAAGAAAAATTAGCATCAGTAACTCATTTAGAGTACAGAGATTTGCCTTAAGGCTGATATAGTTTGATATAGATAATCTTTCCCTTCTTTATGCCCTCCAGGTATGTTGAGTTACAAATCCAACCTTGTCTCTAGCTAACATACTGATGGCCATGCTGATAGTCCAATGCATCTAGAGGGCACCAATGTGACTACCTAGGGGGAGTTCATAGTTGATACAGTTGTTATCTTGCTCATCCAGAAAACGTGAACTTTGATACAAATTGGCCTAATCTAACATATCATAACTGAATCTGCACAGTGGAATAATCTTTAGGATTCTGCAGTTTTCTAAATGTTGTGGTGTAACAGCTTAAAAAGAAGAAAGAATGTACTTACAGATATACAGCATATTTTATGTTAAAATATGTTTATAACTTCAGAGGTGACATATATTTAGAAATACGTATTTCATGAAAAATACATTTGAAAATATTATTAAATATTTACAAATGCATTTTATATGCCTATATTTTGCAACCTCTTCAGGTTGCAAAAATCTTTCATCTATATATATATATATACTGTATATATATAAAGAGAGAAACAGAGAGAGTACAATTTGTTTTTTCCGGCACATTAATGTGAAAACAAGATTAAACTGAATTATGAATGAATACAAGTCAGGTTGGAAATAAACTGACCAATCTATTTCTACCATAATGCAAGTTCTCCCGTGAATTTTCATCAGCATAACATTAACCTGATTATTTGCAGAATGAAAGAAGTACTGGAAATTAATCATCACACACAGAGCTTTCATGGCACTCAATTAAATGCAATGCAGTTGCTTCTCAAAAAGAGCAGCTGCTTTGTTTAGCTACGAATCACATGATAAGTAATTAACAAATGATCAATTCAGACTGGGGAAAAACTTTACAGAAATCATCATAAATTGCTCTGCATACATGGAAATGATTTCCATAAAATGTAGCCATAGAGCAAGTATGCATGGAATATCAGACCAATTCATGGAAAGAAATATAAATGGCTGTTATCCCTTTACTGTTAAATGGAATTTCTATAATCAGTGTCAGCCTAATGATGGTTAGCAGATTCTAGAGGCAAACTAGAGAAATGTTATCTCTTTGTGCTCTGCTTGAGAAAGTGTCTAGAGATATTCAGTAGGTCACTCAAAAGTTAATATCTAATATTATAAAAACGGTTAGTCCTATCAGTAGGGTGGCTTTAACCCTCAAGTCAGTCTTAATTCCTGGCAACTGCTGGAGAAATCCATGCAGTTTTTCTGGCAGGATTGTTAGAAGTGGTTTGCCATTGGCTTCTTTTAGGGCTGAGGGTGAGTGACTGCCCAGTCACCCAGCTGACTTTATTCCCTAGGTGGGAGTACAAGTCACAGTCTCCCAGTTTTTAGCCTGGTGTCTTGACCCCTACTCCAAACTGGATGTCAACTAGACCATTAGTCTATAAATATTTAGTTGATGGGATGGTGAATACCCAATCCATCATCAATAATTCATCACTTTTCTAGGTGTTTGCACATGCCATCCGTCAATCAATACGTACTTCAGAATAAGAAACATCAATGCAACTTATGCAGGAATATATATTTGCAAGTATAATATACATTAGAATACTATAGTAGGTTATTAGCCAGAAACGAGCTTACTTATTCCTCTAGTTTGTATATTTCCTGCTAAGATTTCTCTTTCCTACAAATACAGGAGAGATGAGAAGTTTTTATTTTCACATAGAATTAAGTACATCTCAGTCTCTGCTATTCATACTCAGAAACAGTGATTTTGTTCAATGATCATTAACTAAGAGATCAGAATATCATTAATCCTTAATTAGAATGTACCACCATTCTTTGTGTCAGGATTACCCAAGCTTGTGCAGCACAATTTCTATCAAACAAGAATAACAAGAAAGTTATTCAGCTTTCTGTCCAAAGCAAACCAGTGCCTATCCTGCACTTCACAAAAGTGGATTTGAGTAAACTTGGAGTAGTAGTTAGTCAATATGATTCTATGGCAGAATAAACTAGTTGGAAAAGCAACTCAAAGGGGTGGCCATTCCTAAGAAAAGAAAATGTTAAAAACTCTGTTGTAAACCCAGTCCAGAGAAGAAAATGTTAGAAGAAAGTCGTCTTAGTGACTTCACAAAAAGCTTGATGAAGATCTGAAAAAGGCACCTATAGGTAATGGGGAAAAAAGTCAGTTTATCAAGGAACAAAACCCTGAGATATTGAACTGTCCAAAATGGCAAAAATGGTTCAGAAAAGTTAACATCCAGAATAAACCAAGGCTGATGAAGAATGCTGAAAACTACAACAAAAAGCTTCTTTATATATGTTCAAAATGAAAGGAATAATATTTTTTTTACCAACTTCTCCATAAAGTCAGTGAAGTGGTAACAGGTAACAAAGAAAGGGTAGAATGTCTCAATTCCTGTTTTGGTTTGGGAATCTTCCAGGCAGTGGTGCTAAAATGCATGCTGATGTCTTAAACTGCTTGCTTTTCAGTCACTTACCTGTCATTCTTGATCCATTTTTTAAAAATTGTTATGACTTACCTGCCACACTTGGGACTGGCAACTCTGTCACTATGCAATGCATTTGTTAAGTGACCGTGCCAGATTTGTGTTAGTTTCACCGAAGTCATTAAGTGAATCACCTTCAGTCCTTAAATATGACATCACGTGATTGCGACTTCCAACTTCCTGCCAGCTTCCCCATTGACTTTGCTTGTCGGAAGCTGGCTGCGAAGGATGCAAATGATGTTCATGCGACCACAAGATGCTGAGACTGTTCTACATGCATGCTGATTGCAAAGTGCTCAAATAGCAATTATGTGACTGCAGGGACACTGTGATGATCACACATTTGAGGACCGGTTGTAAACTTACTTTTTCACGGTTGTCATAATTTTGAATGGTTGCTGATGATTAGCATTTTTAAGCAATAAAGTATTTTTAATTAAGGTATGTACAGTACATTGATTTTTTAAAACATAATGCTATTGCACACTTGATAGACTACAGTATAATGTAAATGCAATTTATATCCTGCACCGGGAAACCGAACCAAAATTTGGTATGACCAGCTTGTTGTAATATTCGCTTTATTGCGGTGGTCTGGAAGCAAACCTGCAATATCTTCCAGGTATTGTTATACAAAGAAAATTCTATTTCTTTGCTGCCATCTGGTGGTCACCTGGAATTTTGCAGCCCATACATAGGCTTGTCTTAGAGAATTTTATTTATGACCCTAGTGGGGATTTGATATGACGCTGTTATGATACTTAAAAGATACTTCAAATGATATTATCCAGAAGACAGTCAAGACATCAGTCCACAGTGCAGACGAATGAATTTAAATTACAGGAAGTCAGACTTTAGTTGCATATTAGAAATATTCTGATACTACAGTTATTCACTTTTGGATTTGTAAGGACACATTGTTGTTTCTTTTAGATCTCATTTGTCCTCTAACCTATTCTTTAATTCCGAGCTTTGCAGCACTGTAAGTTTCCAGTAATGATGTCCAGGAGGTTCACATCATCACAAATCAGTGACGGTGTGCTCCAACCTTACACATACTGTATGCATAAATAAATATATGGGGGGAGGCACCAGTGCCAATTAAATGATATACTGTAATACCTAGAAAGGTTGCCATCTCTGACTTGACTTAATGCTTTTTGATCCATTTGGGCACCATACCTTGCCTTCCTGCAGGTATTGAGACATATATGCACCCAGACTACAAAAAAAAAAATCTTGTCCAGATTATTCCTCACATGTCTCAGATGTAGTGACAAAATATATATCTGAAGCATTTGATTGATAAAGTCAACCCTTCAATGTGTTACCGTTGCCATGTGTCATGCTTTTCTGAATAAAAGAGCGACAATAACAAGAGCAGGCCCTTGTTGGCACTTACCTATAAGATATTCAATCCAGAATTGGTCTTTCTCTGGATTGTATGCACGATTGAATGTAACCTGCATATGGAAAACCTGTCCTCGACGCACAATCAGTTTGAAATTGGAGTATTTGTCTGTGCGGTGCTCTTTCTTATTAATTTCATATTCACGGCTGAATAAATGGACTTCTTGGACTTCCAGAACATCTTCAAGTAAACAGAGACAGAAACCATCATGTTTTAAAGTTGGCTCAGCCATTTCCCCACAATTAATTGCATTTGCTTTCAATTTCACAGAAAATTCAAACCTAGCAGTTTCTCTACATTTGAACAAATCATTGAATTGTGAGGTAAAGAATTTTTCTCAAATGTCTGAAGGTAATTAGGAGCATAGGCAATACCTACCTTGCGGAGAAACTGGTTGAAATACTTTCAAAACTATGTTTTTGTCATTTTAGATAAGACAAAGAGGATTTCCTCCATTATTTCCCAAACTGCCCTTTGTTATAAGGCATGAAAAAAACTCCCTTCATATCTTGCTGACTAATTAAAAAATAAACAAAGCAACTAGCTCCCAAATTTTGTGATAAATTCCTATATTTTTAATGTCTGAGCCAGGACACATGCCAGATTTTATAAAGCTGATATTAAGACTTCACTAAAAAACCTCTGACAGTTAACTATCATGATTATATTTTTTTTTCTATTTATCGTTGATTGAGGTAATACAAATTAAATGCTAGGAAACCAGTGTTACAGAATATTACATTTAGTTTTGAATTTAGCAGTTTTGGACTTGCTACTTTTACTAATCTTTTTAAACTTATTTATTTTTCATTTCAGCTATATTATGCTTGCTATATCGTGAAGATCTATGTTCTAAACAATCAAAACTAAATGGAGCTGAGCTTAGCAATGCCCCATGCATTTGCTCCCATTGACTGTACAATGAAGTGAGCGTTTCAGATAATATATATGGTGAAAATATAAGTATAAATTAAGAACTTTGGCAGTGCTCATTCTTACAGTCTATATGTTTCTACATATTGGGAAAAGAGGTTATTTTCCCACTGTGTTTAATATTTAAAAACAGCACTCAATAATCGTATTTGCCATGACTGTCTAAGTTGCTTGGACGTTGTGTCAGTCCCTGTGCCTTGGACGAATGAACATTGCTTTTCTTTTAGCTGATTTTAAAGACGCTTCAAGCATTCACACATGATATACATTAGTCACTATTGGGATATTTGCTTTTATTTGGCTGCAAATAAGACCCTGACTTGGAATGGATGTTTTGTTCACCAACTTGGCTCTAGACACACACACCGCGCCCATTTTTCAAAGTGTTCTCTGGCTTAATGAGTGTTCAAATCAAGCTTTTAATTTTAGTATTAGCAGGCTTCCAAATTTTTTTTGGAAAATTTTTGCTTTGAACAAAAATCTCTCAGTTCCAACAACTTTTAATAAAGGCACACAGTTGACAAATGTATTTCCTAATGATCGCCCTGTGCTTTTGGAAGAAATCATAAGACCTGAAATTTTATACTGAATAAAGGAAGATTGTAACAAATTTTTAAACCTCATGACAAGGGTGGGAGCGAGCTAAACTATATTTATTTTTCACATTTTTGAACTATTATTCTGCCTCAAGGAGGGACTCGAGGCAGTGTACAATAAAAGTGTAAACTATAAAATATGTAATCAGTTTCTGCAACTTTGGCCAGCAAATAACATTAAATTGTGTGTACACATTTTTGGGGAGTCCTTGATGCTTTTTGAGCTTGGTTAGTTTGTTTGCAGATATTTCCGACGAGGTAACATAATGTTATCTAGTCAGGTCTGCAAGCAAACTTCCAAACTCAGAGAGCAAAAGGACTCCGTGGTTCAACCGTGAACTAGGTATATTCTCTTCTATTGGACACAATTTTTGCCAGACTTGATTTCCACAGGAACGAGTACAAATAAAATACGTTTGGGATTGGGCAGGGGAGAAAGCGTTCTTAAGAACTACAGGAAATGCTGGTATACCTAAAAGCACATGCAGCAATTATACTGTGGCAGTCCTTATTAACACTCTTCTCAGTTTTTCCCATTCCCAACTACAGAACACCTGACTTCTGACCTTAAAGGAAGCCTCATCAATGATGCAGACCCTTTGAAGACACATAATGCAGCCTGGAGGCAATCCTACCACTTCCAAATTAAATTTTCATTCAACAGCTGAGCACCCTTATTGTAATGTTGAAGCAGAATCCTGGGGTTACCCTAAGAAAATATACTGCTCTTTATGACATTGGCCATTGCAAAAAACCCTTTAATAAGGCTCGTCTTTAGACAGACTAAAGAACGTCACGACAGTAGCTCCCAAAGGATTAATCATCCAGTATCATTCTAATAAAGCCATGTTGCAAGCTGGTTTGGGTTTTATAACACATATTCCCAGTTGCTGTTTCTGCCCTGCCAAAATGTAATTTAAATTGTGTTCTGCTGCCTGGAGTAGTATATGAATCAAATCTCAAGAGAGAGC
>JANHZU010003086.1:86116-100283 GCA_032468055.1 Acrochordus granulatus | reverse complement strand
CCTTTCAGCTTTGGCCCAGCCATTTCACTCTTTCTGGAGCTACTTGTGATTCCTTCTGATGTGAGAGGCTCCTCTTCCGGCGTCCTATCTTTTAGCCTTTTGTTGCTGTCCATGGGGTTTTCTTGGCAAGGATACTCGAGTGGGTTGCCATTTCCTTCTCCAATCTAAGAATAAAATTACTAGCAAATTAAATCCATATTGGAGCTCCATATAAAATTTGAGATGAAATTTTTGCATTAAAAGTATTGCTGCAGAAATAAATCTCCCTCCTTTGGAATGGAAATATTGAAGCAAAGACATCATGATAGATTTTACTTTCAGAAGTATTACCTTGCAATGATGTTGCCAGCATAGATCTCTATTAAATAAAATGTCCAATTAATTAACATTCTCCATTTGTACTATCAGATGATCTTGAATTTTCCAACTGTACTTTTAAACTTTTTTTTCAAAACTCAGAACTGTAGTTTTATCATAGTTGATTTGTAATTGTTTTTTCTTGACAATACTGAATTAGTGCCCCAAGTAGATGTTTCAACCCTAGTCCAGTATGGGACAGAAGAACACCATCATCCACATATTACAAAGCAAATTTTCCTTTTGGCTAATGATGGGCAGAGGCCATCAACTTAAAGTAATGTCTCCAGATTACTGGAATACTTATTAAATAGTGTAGGTTCAGAATACAACCTTTTCTCACACTTTTGTTCATTATAATATCATCTGCAAGTAAAACTGTTCTGTTGCCACTATACATTATACTATTTTGATATAATGCCTGTATTATATCTGTATTATATAACACCTGTATAATCTTTGATCCCTGTCAGAAACCAAATTCTCTAATTTAGCCCGGAGTTTGGTACTATTAATAGAATCAAAAGCATCTTAAAATCTATTAAAGCAGCAAATAATTTGCCTTTCTATTTCTACATTTTATTTTTCTGTCAAGTAGTAGAATACTGATCAATTGTTGATCTGCCTTTTCTAAAGCAGCCCAAACATTTGTTAAAATGAAATAGTTCTCAAAATAAGTGATTAACTTTTCATTTAAATGTCTAGCATAAAGTTTTCCCAGGATTGATAACACATTAATTGGCTTATAATTGAGATTAAATCAGAACTATCTATTGCAATAAATAGTGCTGCTAATAAAGGACCGTGCAAATCTAGATTTTAAGGAGTTCAGTGATTGTATTATCCTGGGTGGAAGCCTTACCAGATTTACTTTTGAAATAAGGTCAGCAATCTCTTCCCCTGACACTGGTTCCCATTGTGGAAGGGTAAGCAACTTTGATCTGATGTTGTTTGCCATATTTACAATAAGCTGCCCCTGTTCCATAAAAAATGTACAATATTTGAAATATTTTTCCCAGGTCTTAAATACTACACAATAATCTGGAAGTAGCGAAACCCCTGGAAATTACATTTCAAAAAGAATCTTTGTTCAGAAAAGCATTTATTAACAATGACCAGGAGTCTCCTTCTGCTTTGTTTCTTCTAGTGTATTCAAATCTATTTTTTAATTCATAATATCTTAAGAGGGCTACTGTTACTTAGATTTTCTATATGCTAAATATGAAATGCTTAATTTTTTGTTAGCAGCAGTAAAATCCACATCAAATGGGACACCCCTGAAATCACAAAGGCCTTGATAACTTTGTTCTGTACCATATTTACAATATATTGTGTTCTGTCCAACATACTCCAGAATCTTTTCCAAAAGGCATCAGCTCTTAAACAGACTCCGATCTTCACTGCCAGACAGATAACTTATTATGCTCAGGAAACTCTGTGTTCTTCTTTTATTTAACATTGTCTTTTAAACAGAGCAGTAATAGTAGGTCTAGCAACTTGCTTAAGAAGGCAATATAGCAGCTCACCTTAAAACTAAGAAATTGTATTAGAAACTATAGTACTTAGACAAAATGACATCATTACATACAAATTATTAATTTGACAAGATCCAGTTCTTGCTTGTACACATCTGGTTTGTGCATGTTTTGCAAAGTCAAGCTGTTTTAGTTAAAAAGCTGTTCTGCCAACTATAAACTTTGAGCTCTTCTAATCGACACCCCTCTCAAAAACAAAGGCCAAAGTATTTCACAACATTAATTATGGACTAAATATAAAGAGGTCTTCTTTATTTGTAGTCAGCAAGTTCCTCTCATTTTTAGTTCATTTGTTCATTGAAATTTACGTAATTGGTTTCTTCTGCAGAACAACAGATTCACTTCCTCCTGATTTTCTGAAGCGCAATTGAAACAGGAACGAATAATTACCGTCCTGAATATCTTTCCCCAGCCCGGCACCTACCCATAGATATATTGGATTTAAAGCCCCAGCAAGCTCCCCGAATTCTAGATCCCGGCATTATTGCTGCTTTTTAGCATTAGAGCCTTCTACTTCCAATTGTCCAAACTTGTTGAAACAGCTTGGTTGTCTGTTGATGTGTGTGTGTGTGTGTAGTTGGCTGGAAATTATAAGGATTACAATCCACAATTCTTCTGGAAGATGCCAGGTTTGGTTACTTGTATAGGAATAATTCTTCAACGATCTTCATTTCAAGATATAGCCTTATCCAAGCATTTTTCTCTTTTCAAATATCTCAGATATATACTGTACATGAAAGTAAATCATATTGCTTTTCTTATGAATTCAGATAAGGTAGCAGAAGTCATAAACTGTACCTGGGTGAACAGAGCTTTACAGAAAGGCACGGCACTCACTGATCATCTAAGACTTTCTGTCCTATGCTCTACTATAGATTTATAATATCTTCCCACTTTCTTAGGAGTCTGGTTGGCTTCCCTTAATGCCATGGGAAATATGTGAAAAAGAGACATACACACCTAAGCCATAACCCAGGTCTTTATTCCCTCACGCCATCCAAAGCCCATTTAAAATTAAAAGCAGGACAAAATTGCAACAGCCATCTTTTCTACTCATGGTTGCCAGCAATTGATGTCAAAAAGCCCACGTGAACAGTCATCAGGAAAAGTAACCTGCTGAATATGCTTGATTTGTTTAACAGCCATGTGGTTCACTTAATGACCATGTGATTCACTTAAGGACACTAGTGAGTTGCTTTACAACTGCCATACAAACAGTGGTAAAACAAGTTCCAAATACTTGGTGCCTCAACTTATGACTGCAATGACGTAGGACTGAAATTCTAGCAGCTCCATTATGGTTGTAAATTGAGGACTACCTGTAAACATTATGCACCAAGGATGGGAATGTGTGGCCTTCCTGATATTACTGACCTATTGATTTTAACACCCGTTAGCTATTCAAGCTATTTAGAGCTGAAAAGAAATTAAATAACAAAGAAATTACTTTCCATACATTTTACATTACATGTGAATTGGGACAGAATGTCACAAACAAGAGTAAACGGGAGTCCTTTGGTATACATATAACTTAAAACAAGTGGATATTATGGTACTATGCCATTTATTTGTTTAGACACACATACACTCATACATACAAAGTATGATATGATACTCATACACCCAACTTTTCATAGTAACCACCCCTTTAAGATGTTTTCCTATATTTGTATCAAAAAATGTATAAGTACCTATCATAGCATGGATTATAGCAAGGGGATTTCTTGAGTGATCTTGCTGAAAGTTGTGTTTCTGCTGTCTTTAAGTCTAACTTTTTAAAAAATAAAACAGCATTCCAAAGGGGGCAAATATTAGAATCATTCAACTTGATCTACACGTCTCCAAAATCATACTGTACATCTGGAAAACTTTGAATAAAAGTCAACTGTTACAATATTGTGTTGTCAACAGACAGAGCTAAGGTCCAGTTTTACAGGAAATGAGTCATGCTTCTGGCACGTCCTTTACACCTTGTACATCTTCATAATAATTTTTTAAACTATACTCAGTTGAATACTTAATGCCTGACAATATCTTCTAGCATCTGGTTCTTCATCCTAGAATAATGTATATATTTGTTTTGAGGATACATTCATTAAAAAAGGAAACTATGTAGGTAGTCCTTGACATACGACCACAGTTAAGCTCAGAATTTTGATTATAAGTTGTTGCAGTCATAAATCGAATCATTATGTGATCAGACTCAATTTTATGACCATTTTTGATAGTCATTCAGTATGGTTAAGCAAATCATGTGATTGTAAGTCCGAATCAAGCTTATCCAATTGATATTTTTAAGGGAGAAACAGCAGAAAACATTGCAAAAAATTGATCATGTGACCATGGGGACACTGCAACTGGTTGTAAATGCAGGTTGGTTGCCAAGCCCCCAAAATTGACCATATGGCGGTCAAATCTTTGAGAATAAGATGTAAACACTTCTTTTTTAGTCTGTCTTAACTTTGAATAGCCATTAAGTGGCTGGTTGTAAGTTGAGGACATCTGTGCAAGCTTGTAGCAATCTTCAGATTTTCAGTTCAGCCTTCTTCGGCTCGTTGTCCCTGTTGTCCTCCAATAAGACAACAACTCTCACAATATATAGATAGCATAGCTATAGCTGATTTAGACATATGCTGAAAAAAATCCAAAACTTGCAAACTCTTGGACAGAGTCAAACATTTTATCTAAACTAGAAGCATGACAGCATCTTGCTCTCAATGAGTGATAAAAGATGGTGTACAACTTACTCTGTTGTTCTTTCTCAGGTGTCCATGGTGACATCATCTTCTATATCAACAAAATAATATAATAGTATTAGATTGTATAGAGAGGACACAAAGCAATTTTAACTCTTAAAATTATTTATGTTTTAAATGATTTTATGAATTAAGAAGTTGCTTTGAGTCTTAATCTTAAAATTATTTGTTTAAACATAACGAATAATTTTAAGTTAAGAAATTGCTTTGGAGTCTTCTCTTTTTGATTTATTTAAAGCTTCAAAAGATAAAATCTGGCATCAAATGCTATGGATATTTCAGATAATGGTTATTATAGAAATAAACTTCTTTTATGCTATTATCTTCAGGGATATATTATTCACTTAGATGTAGAAGGGCATAAATAAAATATATAATGATAGAGACAGGATTGTTCTTTTCTCTATTGTTATTTTCATGCAATTGCAAATAAAGGGAGGTGAACTTTTACCACATCCTTTCTCCAAATCATTGCCCTCTGATATATTAGAACTACAACTCTAACATTTTCAGCCATTATTGAGAAAAGTTGTATTATTGCACATATTTGCAAGAATCATGCTATCCTGACATCAGCACAATTCAATGTAACACAACCACAAATCCAAAGCAAGATCTAACAGTTCCTTGCTTAAACAGGAAACACCTCTTGCAGGACAATCCATTATGCTACAGACTGAACTTTAAAAATCACTTGAGGAAGTAAGTAGGCTGGAATCATTGATATTGTACTTTGCTGGGTTTTAACAAAATACAGTATGTTGTATTATGGTACAGGTAGTCCTCAACTTACGACTACAATTGGGGCAACTAATATAATTACATTAATTGTATATTAATATAATATACAATTAATATAATAAAATAATTTCCATTACTAAACAAGGCAATTAATTGAGTTGTGCCTGATTTTATAAACTTTTCTGCCACAATTGTTAAGCAAACCACTGCAGTTGTTAAGTGATTCATATGTCATTAAGCAAATCCAGCTTCATTGACTTTGCTTGTTGGAAGCTGGCCAGGAAGTCTGCAAATGGCAATTACATGATCCTGGGGCACTGCAGCTGTTATAAATACATGCCAGTTGCCAAGATCCCGAATTTTGATGACGTGACTTTGGGATGCTCCAACAGTCTTAAGTGTGAAGACCGATCATAAGTAGCTTTTTTCAGGGCCATTGTAATTTCAAATGGTTTGGGGAAAACAAGGCCTGAACCTTGTGTGAAGAGGGGGAGCAGCCTAGAATCATTATCTATGACCAAATGTAGGAGGAGTAACCCCCGTGAGGACCATTAGATTGTATGCCAAGGTCAGAAGTTTTGTTGTTGTCGAGCAGTTGTGTCCGACTCTTTGCGACCCCATGGACTGCATTACGCCAGGCCTCCCTGTCCTGCACTGCCTCCCAGTGTCCATCCAAGCCCACGCCCATCACAGTGACTATGCTAACTAACCATCTCATCCTCTGCTGTCCTCTTCTCCGTTTGCCTTCAATGTCTCCCAACATCTTTGCATTAGGTAGCCAAAGTACTTGAGCTTCAGCTTCACTATCTGTCCCTCCAATGAGCAATCAGGGTCAAGCAATTTGATTTCTTGTAGGATTGACTAGTTTGATCTCCTTGCAGTCCAAGGGACCCTCAAGAGTCTTCTCCAGCACCACAATTCAAAAGCATCAGTCCCTTCAATGCTTTTTTCTACTGATCACTCCCAGCATGACTGACTCGCTTTTCAAGTGAGTTAGTTCACATGACATGGCCGAAGTATGGAAGTCTTTGTTTGGTGCTCTTGGGTTCAAGTGATATTTTCAGTGAGACTTGGACTCGGACTTCTTTGTGATTTTTGTAGTCCATGGGATGCTTAAAAATCATCTCCAGAACTACAGTTTGAAAGCATCCATTCTTCTTCTATCTGCCTTTTTCAGAGACCAAGTTTTACATCCATAAATAGCAATTGGAAAAATTATTGCATTAACTAATCTGCATTTGGTAGAGAGACTGATATCTTTACTCTTCCAGATGTTATTTGTGCCAGATATTGCAGTTCTTCCAAGTGCTATATGCCTTCTGATCTTAGGACTGCAGTCACCATGTGGGTTGATTTTTGAACCCAGGTAGCTGAATTCCTTTACTGTTTCTATTGTCAATCTGCACTCTGATAGTGTGTTTTCTGTAGTTGTCATTGTCTTTGCTTTCTTGATGTTAAGGTGCAGTCCAGTTTTTTTGTTTTCATCTTTCACTCTCAAGATTAGCCATTCCAGATACTCCTTGCTTTCCACAAGCAATGTTGTATCATCTGCATATTGGAGGTTGTTGATATTCTTACCACTAATTTTAACCCAAATGGTAGAATCCTCCAAATGTGCATTTCTCATAACTATTTCTGTGTATACGTTGAAAAATATAGGTGCCCGGAGCAACCTTTCTGGGTGCCTTTTCCAATTCTTAATAATTTTGTGTCTCCATATACCATTCTTACAGTGGCTGACAGATCAGAGTACAATGATTGTATAAGCTGGATGTTGTGTGGTGATGTTCCTAGTTCTTTGAAGCAGTTCCACAGCTTGTCATAGACAACACAGTCAAAGGTTTTTGTGTAGTCAATGAAGTACATGTAGAGGTCTTTTTGGTATTCCTTTGCTTTTTCCATCATCCAAATCAATTTTCATCATCCAAACCAATGTAAGACAGTATCTTACCTTCTAAGTCCCCAGCTTTAGTAATCATGTTCTTTGTTCCCAAGAAAAAGGAATCCAGACTCTTCAGATCCAGAGACTGACCATCCGTGTGGTTCATGACTACAAAGCCCTCAACTCACTGACAGTGACAGACCGTTATCTATTGCCTTTTATATCAGATTTGTTGGATACGTTGCAGAAGGCATACGTTTTCACCAAGTTAGACCTTTGCAATGCTTATAATTTCATTAGGATGAAGGAGGGCCACAAGTATTTGACAGCTTTTGACACAAGATTCAGGAAATTTGAGTACAATGTAATCCCTTTCAGCCTTGCCAACATGGGGGCAGTGTCTCCAAGGTTCATGAACCAGGTTTTTGCTGATTTACTTGACAAGTTTGTGGTGATCTACCTGAATGACATTTTGGTCTATTCCAAAGATGAGGTGCAGCATGACCATCATGTGTAGGAGGTCTTGACCAGATTACAAGACCTTTTTGCTAAATTGGAAAAGTGCGCTTTTGACCTCATGCAATTAGATTACTTGGGATGCCATATTTCAACATAGGGCATTCATATGAACCACCACAAGGTGCCAGTAGTACTGGAATGGCAAGCTCCCAAGAACACCAAGTAGGTGCAAAGTTCCTTAGGTTTTGCCAGTTTTTCAGAAAGTTTATTCCATGTTTCACATGGAATAAACAGATGATGAAGCCTCTCACACAACTTTTGAAAAAAGGGACAATGGTTTATCTGGGCAGATATACAGCTAGCAACATTTACAGAGCTAAAACAGATTTTTGCATGCCAACCTCTTCTGCAAGACCCAGACCCATCAAGGAGATTTATAGCCCAAACAGATGCATTGGATGTAGTGATTGGAGCCATTCTTTTTCAGGATGTACCAGAAGGTGGGTCAGGTTTACTCCCTTACACCTTCTCTTCCATAAATTTAGCAGTGCCAGAGAGAAATTACAACGTGTTCAACAAGGAACTCTTAGCAGTTAAAGCAGCCTTTCAAAATTGGCAACATTTCCTAGAAGGAGCTCACTGACCCATAGAAGTCCATACAGATGATAAGAATCTACAGATGTCACAGGGCACTAAACCTTCTCTTCCAGGCAACTGAGATGGAGCCAATTTTTCTCACATTTTGATTTCTACATTAAGTATGCTCTAGTGTAGGAGCAAAGAATTGAATGCCAGATGCGCTGTCCAGAAAGCCGAAATTCATGCATCTATGCCAAGACTCAGTAGCTGAAACCATTTTACAATTGTCTGATAATTTCGGACAAGTACCTGGGTCACCATCTGCGGAAATACTAGCAGCAACCCAGCCGCATCGAGATATCTTCACCAGAATCAAAGTGCAGCAGGAGGTAGACCTTTTGCATGGGCCCAGATGTATAACCTTCAGGGGGCCCTGCCAGGTACCACATTTCTATTTTCAGTGGAGGGAGGGGCATTGAGACACTAGTTCCGCCAGCACTTAGAGAAGAGGTAGTACAGATCTGCCATGATAATCAGACAGCTGGACATGAGGGATCTTTAAGATGCTGCATAGAATGTTACAAGACTTTGGTGGCCTAAGATGTGAGCAGACATCAAGGACAATATAGCCTCTTGTCACCCTGACAGAAGGGCCAAGTCTCTCCATCAGAAGCCTGCAGGTCTTTTACAAGCCTTGCCTATCCCTCCCCACCCTTGGCATACTATGTATCTAGAGTTTTATCACTGACTTGCCTCCAGTTCAGACTCATATGTCAATACTGGGAGTAGTGGATTTGTTTACAAAGATGATTCTCTTTATTCCTTGCAAGGATCAGCCCACTACCAAGGAGACTGCTCAGTTGTTTTTTGGACAATGTTTTTCACCCTAGAGGTATGATGTCAAGATTAATTTCAGACCAAAAAATACAGTTTACTTCCAGATTCTGGAGAGCTCTGTTTCAGCTTCTAAATATGCAGGTCAGTTTGTCTACTGCCCACCATCCCACCACCAAAGGTGAAGCTGAAAAGACCAATCAGTTGTTGCAGTACTACTTAAAATGCTATTGCACCTATGCCCAGTACAATTGGCCTTCCTTACTCCCACATGTAGTTTTCATACAACAATGCACTGCATAAGTCAATCAGTATGATCCCTTTCAAGTTTTGTATAGAGTTCACCCAAGGGTGTTACCAGACAATCCCAGAGATGACAGTGATCTGGGGGCAGTAGATTTTTTGCAAGAGCAAATAGCCACTCATACCTTGCTAAGGAAGCAGCTGGAGCAAGCCAAGCAATCTTACAAACAGACTGCAGATGCCCGAGGGATCTCCAATATAGTGGTAGGACATGATCTGGCTCTCTACTAAATTTCAGATCATGCAAGAAGTTAGATTCGCATTTTGTAGGTCCATTTAAAGTGATTCAATCAACTTAGTCACATGCTGTTTGCAGTTGCATCCATCCATGAAAGTGTTCCACCACTCTTTTGTTGAAGGAGGCCCTCTCTCAGTGACTTGAGTTCTTCTCATCGAGCTCCATCTCCAGTCATTGTAGAAGGAGAATAAGAATTTGAAATGGAAGAGATCCTCGATTCCAGGAGAAGGGAAAGAGGTATCCAATATCTTATCCTTTGGAAGGGCTATTCAGAATCTGAACACTCCTGCAAAAATGCCAGGCATGTCCATGTGCCATTCTTGGTGTCTTCCCAGGAAGGGAAGTTACGAACAGCCTGCAGTTACGAATCCCAGCTATACCACCTCCTAAGGAATCTATTACTGACCAAGTTGACCTGCCTCTGAGTTCTCACAACAGAGGGCCAGTGCCTATAGACTAAAAGCAACCTTCTACTTCAGGCCTAGCTCAGCTGAGGGGGAGGGGTGAACTAGCACTTAAGCCTACAGTTTTTTGTTTTTGTTTTTTGCAGCCAGAGCCACGTCTGGAGCCATCTGTTACAAGACACCAACTACCCTTCCAAATGCAGCAGGAAGGGGGAGGGACACTGGACTCCAAGCAGCCTTCAACTTCTGGTTTGCTGGACTGAGAGGGAGAAGGGAGTGGGAAAGTAACCTTGTACTTCCTTTGTAGCCTGATCCATCTGCTGAGCCAATGGAGACTCTTGAGTCCAGGGAGGGACATTCCTTTTTTCAGATGGCTTCCCTCCTCTTCCCACTTCCATTGAAGCCTCAGATTCCAAAAAAACCATGGAGGCTGAAGGCACAACAGCCAACTCCTCCATAGAGCTTATGATGGAGAGGGGCTGATTGAGAGAAGCAAGGTCTGATTCTTGTTTGAAGAAGGGGAACATCCTAGAGTCATTATGCATGACCAAACAAAGAAGGGGCAACCTCCCTGAGGACCATTAGATTATTTGCCAAGGTCAGAAGTTTAGGTGGGCAGAAGGACAAATTCTTGTAACCTTGAAGCATCCATTAAAATTGTAGAATAGAGATTACTTTCATTTGACTCATTTCCTTTCAGATCTAACAAATGGTATCTACACTAATGGTTATAAGTCAAGGACTACCTGTATTAATCCACCAGAGTTTATGATACATTAAGTATTGCACACAGCTGCTTGTAAAATAAAACATGATTACACTAGAACTAGCATACATTTATTTGTATCCCACCTTCATTATTTTATAAATAACTCAAGGCAGCAAACATGTTTAACACACGCTCCCTCCTCCTACTTTCCCCATAACAGCAACTCTGTGTGAGGTGAACTGGGCTGAGAGAGAGTGATTGGCCTAAGGTCACCCAGTTGGCTTTCATGGCTAAGGTGGGACTAGAACTTGTGGCCTCCCAGTTGCTAGCCTGTACTTTTAACCACTAGAACAAACATGCTATGTGAATTTAACCATAAATATATGTCACCTTGGGAAGACCATAGTCTTGAAAGGCAGCTAGGAAATATTTGAAATGGTTTAGTAATGCCAGTCCTTTTTACTCTTTAAACAGCCATTCCACACAGATGTGTTACAGTAATGCCAGAATGCTTCAATCTGAAATACACATGCTATACTAAGTCATTAAACAACTTTCATGTTTACTTTGTAAGTGAGGCAGACACTTTTTTTTCTCTCCAGTGGAAGAAAAAAAAGAGGGAGGAGAGAAAGAATCCAAAAAAAAATTAAATGAAGAATGAACAAATGCAAATATTGAATTTTGAAAAGGAATATCCTGGAAATGGGCAAAACGGAAGGAGTGCAACATGGAGAGGAAACAGTGGGCTGGAATGGAAGATTTTTGAAGATAGCTCTTGCTGACGCTCTGATCAGGAGTCCTCTATAAGTCACAGGCCCTCTGTGACAGAATGCAGCTCTTAAGTGTTGTTTGCCATCCTGTCACTTGACAATACAGATATGCACTTTTTTCTTCTGTTCTGACAAAGCAGAGGCTGGGAAGATAACAGCAAACCTCTCACGTAAAAACTTTCTCAAAAGAAAGAGGGCTGAAGCATTGACAGGAAGAGAAGATTTAGTTAAAATTTGCAGAAAAGGAGAGAAAGGAATAGTTGACAAGCCATTTTGGCTTAGACAGCTTTGAAGCTGTTGAAGGCTTATTTGTTTTCAGATAGACTGGAAGAAGAGCTCCAGGATAGACCAAAGACTAAGAAGAAATGGAGAGGAAGAGACCAAGAAGAAATGTCAAGGGATCATCTTTTAGGGGAAAATTGAAGAAGACAATATCTTGCAAGCCTGGGAGACTACCATCCAAGCATAATTAAAATCCTTGCTTAACTCCAAGTAAGAGGTGGGGGATTAAAACTTAGTTCTCACTTATATAGGTATATAAGCTACAGTTTTATAATTGGAACCGTACTCCAAGTAAAGAAATAGTTAATTTGAAATGCTTGAACAGGCACACATATATTACTGTTTGTTTATCACAAAAGCTGCAGGAAGCAGGAAAGGGGAAGCAACAGAGAAGGTGGCCTTATCTTAAGCATTGCTGAAAGAAATGCTGTAGACATTACCAAATTACAGGGAAAAGATTCATAAGGAAGTTTTTGTATGCTGACATAATCTTTGACTATCACACACTGACATCCTAACTGGCCTGCAGATCTTCAAACAGCCTCAGCTTGGTTGTAGCTGTGGGTCTTGGGTCTCCGTTTTCTATGCTCATCCATCCTGTGGCTGGGAAACCACAAGTGCCATTTGCTTTTCCTCTTACTCTCTTTCCAAATTAGAAAAGGAAGAAAAATTTGTATTTTAATTACTTCAGCTTAATGGGCCTGAATAGTGATAAGCAAGCAGATGCCCTTCATATATGCTTTGAATGATAATTTTCGTAATCATCCTCCAAATTGCAATCCAAATCACGTGAAGGGAGCAGGTTGCCTAGCTATAGGCCAAATGTCTTCAAATCAAATCTAACTTGATTTTGACAGATGCAGTGTGGAAAAGGGCAATTTCAGTTTGTTTCCTTTTACAGGACAGGATGCTTGTTCCAAGAATCCACATATCCTCCTTGAAAATTCTTGACATTCATCTGTAAATGCACCTCTGGAGTCTGGATGCTTTGCATCCAACTGAGAATGTCAGCCTGCCAGAAGAAGCCTCCTTGCAAACAAGTAAAGATAGCAAATATCTGAGAGTCGATGATGACCCTCAAAAGACTTGAAATCTTTTCCTTGAAATATGGCATTGCTTAGTCTTAAGCTATTCTATCTCAGCTGCTGGAGAACTTGTGATAGTTTTTCTCTTAATTGGATTTCAGCAGTACTGAAGAGCTGACTAAAAGCTGCTACTCTCATATCTCATATCAAATATTTGCATTTAGGATTTGTTCAATCTACTTCAGAGAGTTCAGTGGTGCCAACTGGAATGGAGGGAGGAAACAGAAGATGAGGAAAAATCCAGTTTATTTTCTTCAGAATATTAAAAGCATGCTTTGACTATGATGTCCCCCAGTCACTGCCTAGGAAAATAGGAATTAAAATCTCTCAGTAAAAGAAGGCGTGTTTTCCTTGCAAAAAATCCCCAATTCAATTACAGCCCAAACAGTGAAGAAACTGAATTTAATCAACACCAGAAAACACTGAGCCAGATGAACCATTAATCTAATTATCCCACTAAAATTTCGGGTGGTTACATGTGCATTTCAGGAAGTGCTGAGCAAGAAGCCTGGAGTCTGCAAGAGATCTACTATTTGTTTTAAAAAAAGGTTTTATTTAAAAAATTCTAAAAAGGAAGATACAATCGGTAACTAGCATAAATTAAGAAAAGGAAAAGAAAGAAGTCAAAGAGAAAGCTAAAAGTACAAGGAACGGCCTCAATTGCCCATAAATGCTCCAGAAAATTGCTCTCGCAAGGAGACTTTAAATCCAATGGATTTAAAACTCAAGATGAGGGAACAGCCAGTTTGCTCAAACTGTGGGCAGCACCTTTGAAAGGACACTGGGTTGGCATGTTTCTTTTTATAATCACTTCGGAAATAGCTTGTGAACTGCTTTTCAGCTGCTGTATTAGAAACCTTTAGATTTAGATCAACATAGTGCTACAGCATCGGGTGAGTGTCCTTCAATCCTTAGCCAACCAAGTTTTGAGTACAAGTTTAAGGACATTCAAAAAAAAATGGGGGAAAAACAAAAATTCTCACTGATTCCAAAAATTGCCTATCCTTGATATATGATGTAACCTCTGGCTTTCAGTAATTAACTCAGTGAAATGAACTCTCTTCACAAGAAAACGTATCTTCTTCACCTTTACTATTTTATTAAGATTCTTGGATTCTGTATATTTATTAATTTATTTATTTATTTTATTACACATATTTCTATGCCACCAATTTCCGAAGACTCTTGGCGGCTTACATAGATTAGAGATTTATACAGTAGTGTAAACTAACC
>JANHZU010003086.1:46036-57684 GCA_032468055.1 Acrochordus granulatus | reverse complement strand
AGGCAATTAAGTTCAGGAAGACTGGGCTGAATGTGCATCTAATTTCCCTTATCCCTGCTTCTGACCCCGTATATACCCAGATATATTCATAGAAAATAAAAATACCACACCCCACAGTTAGGAAGCATATCTATTTTTCCAGAAAAAAGATGCATTCCAGCACCAAATGACTTCAAACAGTAGAGATTAGATACCATAGTTTGCAATTTATTTTCTCTGATGGCTAACACTTTCCTACCTGTACAGATTAACACTTTCCTACCTGTACAGATATTTAAGCCATAAAATGCTACTCAAATGTTTAAACTGCTGGCGGTATGTAGCCTTCATTAATACTTGGCTGTTGATTCATTAGTTAAATCTTCTTCTTCATCCTCCTGTCTGCTTTTCCCCTTTCTCTTGTTGTCTTCTCCACTATCAAAAATCAGACTGTAGAGGGGAAAGTTGTTGTTTGTCTCTTTGAAATATCACACCAATAAGTAGAAATAAATAAGAAAATTTGCATGTAAAATGAAGATAACCAGAGATAACTATATTTGTACGTATTTAGGCAGAACAATAACATTTATCTGGGGAGCCTAGTCATTTACGAGCTGAGCCCAAACCAGCAGAGGCATATAGCTGAACAACAAAAGAGAAAAAAGGTGAATGTGAGTTTAGTATTAACAGAACCATAGCTTACAAGTTATGGGACAGACTTAAGAATTCCTTGAGTAATACTCCTATGCACCAATATTCTCCCAGATATCTCCTACCTTAGCTGATATTTCTAAAAGTCTCTTTTCATACACTTAAATAAATAAGAAGTTCATACAATGCAAAGTAAAGCACCACCTCTAGCCCCATACTTATTTGTGACAATGACACAAGGTTTCACAGAGACCTTAAGATAGCAGAGAACTTTTGGTGAGATGATTTTATCTTCTGATAAATGGATGTTTTATGACTAGCCATGCTTGTCATAAACAACCAAGCATCCTACGGCAACCATTTTGTGAGAATATCCATCACATGTCCTCAAAAGTGTCCCAACCCGAAAGTCTGATCCATAATTTGAAAAACCGAACCTATTTTTCAGATGTTATATAATGAGAATTGCTCTAATTTTTGTTTTGCCAGTGGCACTTTTTAATATATGGGGGGATGCTATTTCTTTCACAGCTATTCTCTCTGCACATGAAAAATCTAACACCCAAAACAATCAGTTGTGGTTGTGTAAATTGCACAAAAACAACATTGATATTCATGGACCTTACTGTAAAGATAATAGTTCAGGCAATATTCCAGATTTCGGAGCCAGCGGATGAACTAACAGACACCTTTAAAAAAAACATTTTGCCTCTTCATCTTTTTTCTGAAGTTAGCAAAATAGGAAAAACTGGAAAAGTAGCTGTTAATGGGTAATGACAAGTCATTTCCTGTGGTCTTAAAACAGGCCATCAATTACAGGCAGCTTTTTAAATTCTACAGGCTAAAAACGGAATTCAATATCGTTCCACTGGTGTGTATTGCTGAGTAATTTGAAACGTGGGTAGAAAAACCATGTATTTTTAAAGAGAAGGAAATAAATTTCTGTCTCATCCTTTATCTGCATCATAGTATAGTGCTGTACAGTGGAGCATTTTGCTAAAATTGTGGTTTGCTAGAACTCTCTTGGGACTAGAATTCCTAGCCGAATGGCCAGTATTGTTACCTGAACTCTTAGCACAGTCATTTTTATAGGAACACTTATCAAGTTATTCTACCTTAGTATTTCTCAACTTCAGCAACTTTAAGATATGTGATTAATATTGTCTGGCTCAGAATTAAATTCATTCGTATTATTTCTTCCCAAATATTGGGCTAAGTGTAGCCTGGCTTTAACAATCTTCTCCTCTTTTCCCCACAAGTATTAGTCTTTAGTTGGATATGATCACACTTGCAACTGAATTCATCTGGCTTGCACCCAAGTATGCCTAATCTTCTTGTTACAGCAGTTCTTATAAACACATATATAAGAAGCTATTCTGTAGTTGTGCCAGTTGGAAAATTTTAATTTTGGCTGTGTCACTTCCATTTTGGCAGAATGTGATAAATCTTCATGATTGGAGTCATTTGTACATAGGAACAAATACATATTTGGAGCAAAATATGTCCTGTGTTGTGATGCATTTTTGACTTTTAGCTGCAAGGTTATTTCCAGACTGGCAGAGCCCTTGGCTGGCCCACAAAAGACATACCACAAGAGATAAAATGATATATCCAAAGTTATTTCTAATTGCCATTCTCCTTCAACAGATAGTACTCTGAGTGCTCTGAGACTCTGACTCAGACCAAATACTCCATGAGCGATTGTTCCTATAGTCTGAAGCACCAGAAAAATGCTCACATCTTATTTAAACATTTACATAAATGGTATTCATATACATAGAAGATAGAAAAGGGCAGGAATTGTCCCAGGAAACACAGTTTCAAACATCATGGGAAATGATTTAGTACAAGTCCAACATCTTTAACATCCACTTTATCTGGAACAGTAACAATGTTGGCAACAAAATATTGACAGAATTCTGCAAGCTAACAAAACTTCAAACAACATTTTCCCATTCAGTGTTTTAACTAGTCATCCATATCTTCTCCCACAATACTCCATTCACTTTACCCTTTTCTTCTGTATTTTCTTCTACCTCTAAGCATTCAAGAGGACAGAACAGGAAGGAGAGAAAATTATACAGTTCCAGGCATGGATGAGAGAGAGATGCTACCTTAACTTTAAGACTAAATAGGCCCTTTTTTGTTTCTGAGGTTTTTTTTAAATAATACAGTATCTTCATGGTTGTGCTGAAACTGCCTATAAAATCAAAAGTACTACTATTTTATTTAAAGATATCAGCTCTTAAAGATAATAGGAAACTGAATCTTTCCTCTGCTAACTTAATTTTTACTTAATGTGAAGCATTTTAAAAATAACTCTTCCTACTTAAACTTCAGAAACAAACATAACAAATTCAAATGGTGTAAAATGTTGAATGGAGACTGTGTCTTCTGTTGCTCCGAGCTCATTCCAATATATATCCTTATGTCTTTTTACTTGTAGCATGATAGGCCCTGGTAACCTCTTTGATATGGCATGACATTCCCTTTGTTTCACCCCCAGTCCATAGCTTTAGTTATCCCAGCTTAAAGTAATTATTTCCCTCTTATCCTGTTCTAGCATGCTTCATCAAAAATATTGTCTGTAAATGGCTGGCCAGTTGCCAGCCCCTATTGATCACTGGTAAAGGACGCATCTCCATTTTGCTTGCTGAGTTTAGTTCTCAATGTCTATATTGACTTGGGCTGTGGAACTGTACAGGACAATAGGTTTCACAGATACATCTGCTTGCACAATACCTAACACTTTCTAAAATCCTTCTCATGTCTTAACCCTCTTCTGAAGGCCCCTATTAAAAAACACAGGTCCAATGCACTGTTGGAATAATGCTAGTCGTCTACTGCACAGAAGACTAATCTAAACTGGAAAGAGAGCTGGGTTCCACCAACAATGAGTACGTTATGGGTTTTCTGCTCCTTCTGCTGAAAGAGGTTTTATGTAGCTGTACTTTTCCCTGTTTATTACTTCAGTGGCCACATTTTGCCTTGGTTACTTTGGGGTGCTTCCAGCCACACCCCTTCACAGTCAGCACCACCATTCCCTAGTAGTATTAATCAAGGACAGAGGAAGCTTTTGTCAATCACATTCTTGCTACTTCAATCATGTGCCTCTCTCTGTGCCTGTCAACAATCAAACTTGGACACAATTGCTTTCTTTCATGTGTAGCCTGTGTAGCAAGTAATAGGCAAAGGACATCTCCATTTTTGTGAGTTGTTAGTTAGATACCTTGGAAGATGGCCATTTTAAGTGCCTTTGCACATTTGCCTACCCCTGTCCTACCACATATTAAGGAGAGTGAGTGGCAGTAGTTTTTCTTATTGGCCAGTGATGCTTAGGAAGAGGGATAAAGAAGCAAGTTGCTTCCCTTATAGTACCTCCCATTAAAGCAGTAAGACTTTTCTTCTTGGTCCCATTATTGATGCAGGATAGGAATCAGGAACAAAGGTGGTACAATTATGCTGGCATACTTTTCTAGCAATTTGTGGCCTAACTTTGGTCAAAGACAAATGAGCATTTGCAATCAAACCCACTGTGGGTTTTAGAAAATATCTGTAGAATCATATTTTTAAAGTAAAATATGGAAATAATACCAACATTATCTGAAAACTATGTTTATGGAATAGAATGCAAGCAAAAAATCAGTTTTCTTAAGAGTTGCATTCTTCGTTGTAAATACCATCATTGTATGTCAGTCAGGTAGATATCATAACATGTCCATTCTCCAACCTTGATCATATGACTTTTTTCCAGTGAGATCTTCATCCTGAGCTCAGTTACAACTGACTATCCTTTTTCCCCCCTCACTTAATCCCAATTTAACTCTGAGATTGGTTTAACCATTCCATGCATCTGACAAAGTGAACTACAAAAAATTATGCTTTCAATAAAATGTATTAGCCCAAAGAGATGTTACCAAACACTTTAGGTCAGCTCTTTAGCTCCTGATTTTGGGCTACCATAGACTAACACATATCTCCTCCTACACTGTTGTTTGCTAGTGAAACAAAGTGAAATCTTGCCACATGATAGACTTTTGTCTAAACTATAAATGTTTGGCTCTTTAGTCATTGCATCTAACCAGTAGCCTCTCAACAATTATTAATTATTCACTGGCTTCATTGCCCTGACATTAGTTGGCAGGAATTCTCATCTTGATTTTCATTCATAATGCAGATGTGCTAACACAATGATGGGTAACGTTCCCAGTCCCAAGGGGTCTTCTCTATGTTTGCAGAAATGTCATTTGGAAGAGAAGGAATCTTCTTGCTATCCATTCCCATCCCAGGTATTCTTCCTAATATGGCAGATACCTTTGCGTTGATTCATAAACTACCAATCTCCATCAAATTGCTGATAGGGAAGGAATAAAGTTTTATTGCTGCACAGCGGCAACAGGAAGAAATTTAAAAAATATTTACTTAAATTTATTCAGAAGAAGGATGAAAGATATCCACAAACCGCAGGAAGCTTGAGTAGTCAAACAACACAGGGAAGAACAAGGAAGTCTCTTTCATTCTCCTTTCTTCCT
The DNA here is from genome assembly GCA_032468055.1 of Acrochordus granulatus. Classification (NCBI taxonomy): domain Eukaryota; kingdom Metazoa; phylum Chordata; class Lepidosauria; order Squamata; family Acrochordidae; genus Acrochordus; species Acrochordus granulatus. The sequence continues at coordinate 52,522 of JANHZU010003086.1, read as the reverse complement.
TAAAAAGAAATAGTAATAAAAAAAATGAATGCTTGGAAGGAGGATAGAAGGTCAATGTTGTCCAACCACCACCTGGATAGTGACTATTCATAAAATTCCTAGAGGCCACACACTCTTTCTTTGTCCCAGTTCTTCCAAATGGATGCCATTTAGCAGTATACAACCTCTGAAATTTATCTTGCTATAAATATGGCTAACACCTTGCCAACACTTTTATTGGCTGTGCCTCTCAGCACTGTAAAAGCAGGCTGGCCTTGATCAATTAAGCAGGGGATGCTTTTCGCAGCACTTCTTTTTTTTAAATTAGGAAATTTGTTCAGCAGTAATATCTTTGCAGCAGGCTGTTGGTGAAAATATGGAAGTAGATTCAAGAAGCAAAGTAACTCCACCCAAAACAAGGAAAGAAATTTTTGCATGTATATTTAACAAGCATTTTAACTTGTAATTTTTGCAAGTCAGGATAGAAATAAAACAAACTTGAAAAGTCCCCCCTCAAGAATCTACTGTGCAAAGTCCATGTTGTGAATTCAACACTTGCTGAACAGTGCAAGCTGATTTGTATTACTGAATCTGGCACATATACAATAGACATACAGATGACAATGGGAAGGGCTGATGTCCATCAGCATATTAAATAAATTTCAATGCTTATTCCTTCTGCAGTCCATCATTCTCTCAGTATATATATATAAAAGCTGTACTGTATCTCCAAAGATAAAGAAGATTTTGAGGCACCACTACACTAATAAGGCAGAAATTCTAAATCTTTGTGGTGGGCTGATCTTCTAAAATTTCCAACTTTGCCTTTCTAATCACTTTTCTTAAACTCAGAAATCTGACCAATGCAATACATTTTAATAAAGTTATAAATTGATACCCTTAAGAAATGAATGGATTTAGAGTTGTACAATTAACAGAAAAATATAAAGAATTGCCCTTCACCTGGCATTTTTTGATAATGAAAGGTTTAAAAAAATGATCTTGGTTGCCTTACCCAGAATACTGGAGGTGTAAGGAAAAATAGCTTAACATCCTTCTTAAACATGGACAATATAAGGAGCAGAATTATTTTTCTTTGTTTAACTCTCCCTTTTTGAATATGGCCAATGTGATACATCATTAGATCATTAAAACAGTTTTTAAAGGATTTAGTAGTTAATAGGCACTAGTATTACATTATAAACTCACTAGCCACATTTCTGCTTGCTGTGAGACAGTTTTGAACTAATCTGGTATCTGAACACAGAAAAATATGGAACAAATTTGCACCCGTAAGCCATAATTATGGGTATCACATTCTACTGAAAGTGAACAAAAGAAGTTAAATTGTTCATTAGATGCTTAGCAGCTAAAACAAAGCGTCACATTTTAACGTACTCTGCCTGGATAAGCTGGTTGCCCAAAAGCCCAGAGGCCAAACCTGTCAGGTTTATTCCAATTAGAAAAGACCACAATCACTATTATGCTATGTCTCCAAGTCTCATTTTAAAGACTCTTTCCAGAACTGCTCAGTCATTCATGTTAACTCTTGTTCATATATACATGTCTTTATGTTTCCACCACATCACCTTGACATATTGGGTCATGCATCTATTTTAGTCAAGAAAGAGCAACAGAGTTGGATGCTTAGCAAACTATTGGAATGACAATAATATCCCAATCAGCTACAGAAGATTCAACGCATAATTGATGATATGCTTTCTCCTTGTATTAAGTTAAAGGGAATTAATCCCAGGAAATATCAGATATCTGTAAATGTTTGCCTGATTGACAAGTTGCCAGCCAGCTACTTCTCCCATGAAAGTAAATAAGCCCATTGAGAGTTTTGATAAGAAAATGGATTCCGTCCCGAATTGTGGTGGTACTTTCTGAACTTGGTTGTTGCTTGCTTTCATTACCTGACTAGGTAACATCATCTGTGCTATGAGTGTGATCTTTGCCCCCTGTTTATATACAAGAGCTTGCTCTTCCAGTATTGGTTTCTCCTTGGTAGTTCCTTGATTAGCATATTGTTTTCTGCTTGACTGTTTGTCTGCTTGATTGTTTATCTCCTTGGTAGTTCTTTGATTAGGGTCTCGTTTTCTGCTTCTGTAAACTACATTTGCACACCATTCAAAAGAGACAATAAAAAAGCTGAGAAGGAAACAAAAAGACCTGAACACATCCTTTCAAACAGCCAACACCCACATAAGAAGAATTAATACCAAACAAGCAGAAAATGATACCCTAATTTAGAAATTACCAAGGAGAAAAATACATCCCTATCAACATAGACAGCAAACCCCACACTCACTAGCACTGATGATGTTACCTAGTTGGATAATGGAATGTTGAAAGCAAACAACCAAATTTAGAGAGCTACAGTTCAACTCTGAGCTATAGATATTCTCTTCAATTGGTATCAGTTCTGAATTTCACACTGTTTCAGGACTGGAAAATATCACTCCAAGGGACAAGTCTCTCTGAACACAGATCAGTCAGTTTAAGAAAAAAGCTAAAATAACAGTTTAAGAATTCTGGTGAAAACTTTACTTTTTGGATGAAAAACATACTCAAAACCTAAGCAAATAAAAAAAAAGTTGGATTCTTACTTGTTTTCTTGTATTCTTACAATCTAAGGGAAAAGAAGCTTGTTTTTTTGGTGAAGATGGGTCAGCTTGTATCTGCAGATGGTTTTCAAAATAGTGACTAGCTTTTTTTATCAATGTGAGAATCAACTGTAACAGCAAACTTCTAGGCATGGAAAGTTGGTATAAGCAAAGAATGGGCAATTAGCACCATTTTGGATAAGGATCTTGTAAGCCTGGAATCCGTGCCATTTGGAGTCTCCTGAAGAGCTGCGCACAAACCACCTCTGCATTCTGGTGTCACTCGTCCCCGAAAAAGGGTCAAAAGAGAAAATGTTATTGCTATCATTTTATGCTTCACAATAACCAACATTAAAAGTTTGGAGGAGATATTCCTAATTGCAAGGATGATACTGTGAGCACTTGATCAACATCAAAGAGCCTGCCAAATGGAAGAATGAGATACATTCTTGAGTGCTTCAGCAAACTCCTGCTCACCCATCTGTCCAAAACCCTTTTTTTCTGTTCAAAATGTGAAGCAGTTTCTCACATCTACAGAGCTTTTCAGGGTGGAACAGCTGGTGTGAGAACAAATGAAATCAGGAAGGCTTGGGATAGGCTGAAAGAAACTTTTTTAAAACATCTGGAACCCACATTTCCAGGCCCAATCCGCTAAAGTATAAAAATATTTGTCTATTGGAGGATACCCAGTGAGGCTTATATGGGGGGAAAAAGCCCTAAGCCTGCTTGGAACATTACAGCCAAATCAGTGAGTAGAGAGTCAAGAGATTTTTTTTTAATTATTTAGGTATTTGTATCCTACCTTTATCACTTTTACAAATAACTCAAGGTTATTTAACACACCTTCCCCCCCTATTTTCTCCACAACAACCACCCTGTGAGGCGAGTTGGGCTGAGAGAGCTGACTGGCCCGAGGTCACCCAGCCAATTTTCATGGCTAGGCCAGGATCAGAACTTACAACCTCCCAGTTGCTAACCTGTTACCTTAACCACTAGATCAGACTGGCTTTGGGCTGATTCCAAACTTGGAACTGTTTAGCTGATTCCAAGGAGGCTTTATGTTTCATAGCACATTCTGCATATATTTGACCCATCTTTTGAAACAAACCGGTGTAATTATCCTAATGAGAACTCACCTATACTTCGGGGGTTTCTATTCCATGACTTCTGTGATAGAATTCTTGACTGAAAAACCACAATTGTCAAATGCCTATAAGGTGCATATATTAGGATAAAACCTACTGGAGAGAAAATCCATTCAAATACAGTATATGTATTAAAATATCGACATTTGTTTGGATTAGCCAAAAGGAAAAAACGCAGGCTGAAAAAAGGAACACAAACTTATGAATGAACACATTCAGTATTGACACTGGGAAGTCAGTCGATATGACTTTGCCCACGTGGGAATGACTAGGATTGTGGTTCAGGTCGTGACTGAATATTCATAAATTGGCCTCTCTTGTTGAGTTATAACGATGCGTTCTTCTAAAGACTCAGTGGCTGGATGGCAGAAGCAGAGGGGGTGCGGGCAGAAAAAACGTCTTTGTTTAAAATATTTGTTGCCCCAGGTTTGCTACATACTATGGCCGTAGCTACAGATATATCTTGAAGTCAGAAGCTGGACATTTTAGGCTGTCTTGGATTCCCTGACATGAAATGGCACTTTGACGGAATTCCTGGGGATGCTATGAAATATTCATCAGCTTCAATCTGTAAATGGCCGAGCAACATACTGTGTAAATGACCTCGAATAAAACATCCACATTAAAATGGAAAGGAGCTACAAACAACACGTGTTTTGTGAGCACGGACAAGTGGCAAACACAAACCGAAAGACTGCTGCTTGGAAGCAGTCATGGCGTTGAGCTACAAATGAAGTGTTGCCTGTTTTCTTTGGAAATATGTTTGAGTGCAGCTGCCAACAACTTCATATTCCTTAGTGTCCAACCCCGGGAACCTTGATTATTGGCAAGATGGTGATGTCTCCCCAAACTTGAAAACAGAGTAGCAGTTATAATTTTACTCCTTTCTCTACGTGCAATTATACGTATCTTCATCTACGCCAGGCATATCTAACCTGCGGCCCAAGACTGCATGCGGCCCTTGACAGCCAGTAATACGGCCCAACAAGGTAATAAAACAATATTTAAAAATAAGGAAGTTTATTTATATACATTACAATGCATATGTATTAACTATATTTTATACTGTATTGTATATGTGGCTCAAAATATCTCCTCTTCACTAAATACGGCCCAGGCAAGCCAAAAGGTCGGACGCCCATGATCTACACTGTGACTGACTTATAATTGCCCATCATCCTAGATGTGATGGTAACAAGAATTCTGGGTATAGTTCATCAATATTTGGAGAACTGCAGTCTTACCATTCGTATTCTTTTGTGAAGATTACTAAAACATATTCATTCCCAGCCAACACAAAGTTTAAATTATAATGAACAATTATATGCTCCTTGTCTGTCCTTTCTTTTTCCATTTCTCTCTTCCTTTATCTTGCTCCTGTTGAAATTTAGATTGTAGACTCCTCAGAACAGGAAATGCATTTTGCTGTGTCAACTCTGTAAAGCGCGCTGTATATTAATGCAAATGACAGAAAAGATTATAACCTGTCAAAAAATGTATAAGAATACACATTACATGCAGATTTAAAAACACATTACTTTTTAAAATGCAACTTACTATGAAAACTTAAGATGTGAAACCATCATGAACACATATTCCTCGAGTATACACAACATTTTTCAAGATCTCTTAGTTTACTATATTTTCCAAGATAAGAATTACCTCTTTAAATACCTCTTTTCCTTTAGCAGTATTACCCTTTCTACCATTACCACTCCATAAAAGAAATATATTATCGATATGGCTGCAGTATTTATACATAAACCTATTTCTGAACATGACTATATAAAGGATTGCAGGCTGAATAGCAATGGATTTCCACAGGTATACTGCATTTCTTTTGATGGTATATTTCTTTTTTTTTACTACTTGGATTATTTACAGGGATGGATTTTCTCTGATTTAATTGAGTCGCATTTGCAGATGCTGAGCTAGGCAAAGAGGTGTCCAGTCTGCAATGCATTCCTGCTGATTCTCAGTACCCTTATCAGAATGATCCACTCCAGAGAAATGGATGGCATGGCAAAGCCATTTCAAAAACCTGCCAGAACAATTTTGGCAATCCATGATATGAAGAGGCAATTAACTTCAGCCAGTTTGATCATTTGTTACGAAGGTAAAAATTATTTAGTAATTGGCTGATTGCCCCACACTTTACCCTAAATCAGATCAGAATCAAGAGAGAGAGAGAGAGTTGGGTTGTGTTCCCAACTATGCTAGGAAGATATACCTTCATCCATTGCACAATAATGCAGTAGCCTGCAAATAATGGTAATATTAAAAATAGAATATAAGCAAACATCACCATCTGGTGGCTGATGAGAAAAAATTCTGGCCTCTCTCTTCCTCATCTGCTGTTATGAATACGGCCAGGCATTTGTTTAGATGTCATTTTAATCAAACAGCAATATGGTGATTTGCCACTTTTCAAATATCAGTGCATAAACATTGATCCCTGATTCATTTCAATATGTTTAAATATGGGGAAACAGAAGTACTTTCAAATCTTTTTTATCAGGAAGCGCTGAGAATAATAACCTCCAATAAAGAGAATATTTGGAAATCTGTGGGGGATCAATTTAGCTGGTCTTCCTTCCATCCCTGCCAAATGCATATTTGGCATGAGTTTCTCACACATATACTAAAATGACCTTGAGAATTAAATAAAGATAAATAAAATGAAGCGGTCATCATGCTGTTAGGTAACGATCTGCCTTTTATTATTTTTATAAACAACTAAAGGTGGTGAACAA
>JANHZU010003086.1:0-40591 GCA_032468055.1 Acrochordus granulatus | reverse complement strand
ACGTAGCCAGGAATAGTTTGAACACATTTTAAGAAAACAAAAGTAAATCTGAATCCACCTCCAAAACCCCACTTCCTCCACAAATTTGTCCTGCCCATGGTTTAGTTTGGCACTGCCCCAATAGGGTCATTGCCATCCAGAAGCCTATAATGCACTATCCTGCAACATATTTTTCCTACTTTCAGGACAAATACTCAAAAGTATATTTCCTCTTTTTTTTCTTCCAGTTTGTTTTAGAATGGAATTCCCAAGAATAGCCTGTAATCCAGGTAGTCAATTTTCAGTATCATGAATAATGACAGGGAAATGGCTATTATCAAGAATTAAAGGAGAAATTGGTTTATTTTTTAAATATTATGTGAATGGAAAAGAGAATATATAAGTGATTTACTACAAGACTTACCAAAGATCAGAGTAGGACCTGTCTCCACTTTGCCACTGCTTAGCCTATATGCACACTGAGTCTTAAAGTCCATACTATCAGGACTTTAGTTGCATAGTTGACAAACTGGTTGTGCTAGATTAAGTTTGTGATAGACAGGTGCTGTTATAAACAGGGAAAAAGCACAAAGGATTCAAATATGGCAACAATTAAGGAAGAAAGAGTTTACCCATCAATCTTGGTAAGCAAAGATAATTGAAACCTAAAAACATTAAATAAGGAGGCTCCGATGTGGGGGTTATCTGAGGGGAAGGAAACTTGCATTTTGTTTTTCTCTGAAGTGGAAGCCACTGTGGCTGGCTGAAATCAGGAAAAATATCCCTGACCCCAACTTGGAAATCAAGGAATTAGCCTTTCCAGAAGTTTTCCTTCATTCCCAAAATAATGACAAATTTCCCTGTCATTATTCATGATACACAAAAAAATGAAGTTTAATAAAATTCAACCATGTTGGATATGGTTGCTATGCCCTATGTTCCACTTGTAGAAAAAAGCTATACTGATCATCTCTGCCTTGCAGTTCTTTTATGAAGGGTCTAATTAATACAGCAGCAGAAGAGAAGCCAGCAGGGGATGAGATAGTTTGGATTTGGGTGGACTCCGGGAGGCAGTACAGGGAGGCCTGGCACGCTGAAGTCCAAGGGATCATGAAGAGTCAGACACAACTGCGTGACTGAACAAAACAAATTAATATAGCACATATGTTCCACTTGTAGAAAAAAGCTATATCGATCATCATCTCAACCTTGTAAAAAGTTACTGTGTAGTAGGATATGTTGGAGATCCTGCTTAGCTTGGGCATTGTGTAAGCAGAGAAATTCATGGTTGGGAATAATTAGATATCTGCCATCAGTGACTGCTGAAGGCAGAGCATTACAGATGGCCAAAGTAAATATTCCAGAAGGTCTGTAATTGATTTAAGATTGGCAATAATCTGGGATGTCCAGGGGGGAAAATGGTGACTTGAAGATGGCTTTGTTAGAAGGGGAGCCAATGACTGTTGTAGAATAAATTGCTGGCAAGAAAACTGACTCTTTATAATCCTCTCTGGACAAGGAGAGGATTGAGATTGCCCACATGTACTCCATACAGTTGTTCTTCAAGACAAACCACAAGACAGTAGTCCCTGGCCGGTTTAGAGTTCTAGCAAAAGAAGTTTGAAATACAAATTTAAATACTTAAAAAATCTTTTGGAATAAACAGCAAAGGGGTGGTTAATACTTTGGTTCTGGAATTTGGATTTTGGCAGCATATAAATTTAATAAATAAATAAAGTTACAAATGGACTGAGGATTTAGATGGATTGAAATAAGATTTTGAACTTAATTATAAGAATCCTTCCCATGGGAAAATTCTGTTTGAAATTCTTAAAAGAACAGGATAGGATGAGAGTTTGAAGGATGGATATTAGAGGGAATCATCCTCTATAGATGGACTGCATTTAAAGATATTGTAGAAGAGGAACAAGTTTTAACTGATAAAACTGAAACTGATCTGAAAGTGGATTTAAAAATGACATGCTGCAAGAATGGTATGGAAAAAGATGCTACACTGGACATATGTACAAAAGAAACTGACTGATGTCTTAATTAAAAGGAATATGCAAATAGCAAACCAAGAGAGTGAACTAGATAATTTTCCTGTATTGGATTTACAAAAGAGGCTTGTTAAAATTTTGAAGAATTTTGTGAGGCGGAATGAAGAAAACAATAAAAGAAATCAAGTTCTAGGCTGTTGATCAGTTCTAGGCTGATGATAAAGATTGTTAGAAGGAAAAGGAAGGAATATAAAGTTGGTTTATTTGATCAAAGTTAAATATGTATGTTGTGATCTCTGATAACTCTTAATGGACATTCACTAATCGGGACTGAATGATAAGGCTTTAAAGGTTTGTTTATAAATAAGAGATATAATATGGGAAGAAGAGATTATTTGTTGTATTTTAAAAGAAGGTAATAAGTTTATTAAAATTGTTTATACTTGTTGCATTGAACAGGGAAGTCATTTCTTTACATAGTTCTTTTCCTTTATTACAGATAATCTTCAAGTTGTGAACATTCATTCAATGACTGAAGTTATGATAGTGCTAAATGAAAAGACTTATGACTGGTCCTCATACTTTTGATTGTTACAGTGCCCCATAGTCATGTGAACAAAATTCAAATGCTTGGCAACCAACTTGCACCTACAACCAACTGCAGCATCTCACGATCATGGGATTGCAACTGGTGACCTTCCCTCCCACGCAAAGTCAATAGGAAAACTATCAGGGATGCTAGAAAGTTGCTCAGGTAAATCTGTGTCTCTCTCCCCCACCTCCAACACAGCCTTTCTTCACTTACATGCCCATACTTCCTTCCCTTGTAGGTTTGAAAGGAATGAGCCTGGTTGAAAGTAGTGTCTATTCAACAGTTTAATAGGTGTTTCAAGCTTATAAGAATTTTTCTTTCTTCCTGCCTATCTCCTGACCTTGGTAGATAAACTAATGGTCCTCATTGGGGTTGGCCCTCCTAACTCTTGATCATGCATAATAACTCTAGGCTGCTCCCCCTCTTCACACATGGTTCAGTTAATATCTCCTCAACACCCTCCTTGCACTTACACTATCCTTATGCCCTCTTTTTCCCTGGTTTCCCTGTACTCTCACACACTCTGCACCCTCTTTCCCCAGCCGTCTTGAACTTGTGCCACATCACAGAAACCCCCTCCACTAATCAGTGCACTGCCTGCACTGGGCCTTCCAGGATCTCCTACATCTCCCCCACACTTTTTATCTGGGAAACCTTTGGCTTCCCATTTAATGACCCATATATCTGAAGTTACAACAACCAGTTGACATCACTAAGCATGCAATGTCCAACTTTATGACATTGCTTAATGACAGCAATTCCAGTCCCAAGTGCAGTCGTAACTCAAGGACTACCTGTATATTCATATTGTTTCTTTCTTTTCTATTTTTTTCTTTCATTTCTGCACTTTCAGTTTCTCATTCTGTTCTTTTATTATTTTAATTTGTATTTGTTTTTCTGTTTTATCATTGTAACTTTTAATAAAATTACAATTCAAAAAAGGAGATTGGCAATAGTTCTTTGGTATGGAAATAAAGGCAAGCTTCCAAGACTTATAGTGTATTCCCCTGGTGCCATACTAATGTCTGCTGCCATCCTGTGTCCAAAAGTCTTCTCTTTAGCTTTTTTTTTGCCTTGTTCCTATTCCATCCTTTTAATATCCCACAAGAAACACTATATAGAAAGTTATTTGAAGCGTATCTTCCACAAGGATTGAAAGCAAGGTAGGATATTAACCATTACACTGGAAAGCCTTGATTTGACTTTTTTATAATTAGAATAAACATGAATACATTAAAAGCTTGAAAAAATATTCTATCTCAACATGGCTTTGTGACATTAATGAGGGGCGGATCTAAATAGCGTATCTGAATCTGAATCTTTGGATTCTTCATTATCAGCAGAAACAAGGATGAAACTGAGTGCAGAAAATAAGTAGCCTGGTGTTTCTGCGTTTATTGGAAAGAGGAAGTGGGCAGGCTAACTATCAACCCTGTTGATAAGAAAGGCACCATGACATACAGTAGACTCTTCTCCACAGAGATCATGAAATTGTTCAAGGTTGTTCCTGTCCTCCTTTCACTGATTTATACCACTACCAGCATTACCAGATGGCCTACACACACAATCTGCAAGAACAATAATTTGGAAGTGAACTACAGAAGCTGTGGTGAGAGCTCCTAGTTTTGTTTAACTTCTTATGATGACCTTGTTTTTGTACTAGCTGCGTAGTGCAGTAGATTGTGCAGTAGATTGTTTGCTAGATGCCTTTGATATTTTACATCTTGACGAAGACAAAGATCACTGGACTGGGGCAGTTCTTTGTTTAGCATATTCCATTTCCGCAGGACTTAGAAAAGATGAATAAAACATGGTTACGTATAATGGTAACAGAGAATAAATATTAGAAACCTGCTCACTTTAACCTTATACCTTCTCCCAGTTTAATATTTCAAGCAATGCTGGGAGCATTTTTAACAGAAAGGATGAATTCTGATCTGATGAATGGAGGCTGAACGCAGATTCATCTTACACTAACCAGCATCTACCCCAAGTAGCTTTTAATGGTAAGAATCCTGATTTCTCTGTCTCCTCCCCCATCCTTCTCTGTCCCTACCTCCGTAACAAACAAGGCGGTGGAGACCTTTCTTCAGGTGCTGCAAACCTGACCTTTTCTCTGTCTTCCCTTCTCACTCAGCCTGATTCAGGTTTCATGTGCTACTCAGGAAGGAACTATGTCGTCCAAAGCAGTTGCCAGGCTCCCCCGTGCAGAGAGATTCTTAGACTGGCAGCACTTCCCGTAGACAGTTGGTTTCTCTCATCTGCTGGCAGAGAAACAGAGCAGACACCCCTGAAATGAATGGAAATGAATCTGCTCCCCAGCTTTCTGGCTTGCCTGGCTCTGTGCCTCTGCTGCCGCACGGATGCAAGGGGGGATAAAGGGAGCGAGCTTCACAGACATCTCATTCATACGAGGCACGTGATGCGAAAAGTGATCAGCGGCAGACGACGTCCCAAGTGTTTGTTTTTTCAGATTCATCCAAACACAAAAGCTGCCCTCTGTGCGCTTTCCTTCTCCCCTGAAGCTCAGGCCCCGCTTTATGCCTCCACGGAATTAAAACAAAAATGTAAAAAACAGTAAATAAATATTTGGAATGAAATCTATTTCCAGTCAAGTCCTAGGAGACCAAGTCAGTTTCAATTATTATAAGCGGATCTCCTGTGGAGGATAGGGAAGGCGGCTTTTTATGAGTCCAACTATGAGTTCGTTTTAATTTAATGCTGTCTCCTTCATCGGGCTGTATCTTTCCAAGGTAATATGTACCTGCAATACATTTTTGAGAGCCCTCGGGAGCTGACCTTCTTTAAGTAACTAAACTAGGGCCCCAAATCAGAATAAGAGTGGTTTCTCTTGAAAAAAAATCGAACCTTGGACTCATTCAGGCCACTATATTATTAAGAAGGAACATGCAATGGAAGTAACGTTAATGTTTTTTTTTCCACAGCAAGCTCATTTTTGTCACAAAGTGGGTATATGCACATGCCATTGGCTGATTTACAAGCAATACGACAGCTACTGCTGTCAACAGCTATTCCTATTGCATGATTCCCTCCTTCATATGACCAGGAATCCTTCTCTAAGGAAAAAATGGGAAATCAGGCTTTCATATATCAACCATTTTGTTGTCATCAAATTCACATGAATGCAATTTTATGTTCACTGACTTGGAAACAGGTTTCACAGAAATTCATGGGATTATTTCTAAATAAACAAGCTGCACATGTTTTAGTAAAGACAGCGCAGCCTGTCTTGGGTTTGGGACTTTCCCAATATAATAGGTTTAACTTGGGGATTCAGTGCTTCTTGTACGGTATGTAAACACATTGCTAGAGTTCTTTTTTTAAAGTATTTTTTAAACTCTACAGTTTGAGTACTAAATATATAAAATGCACAAACTGATTTTAAAGTATCCTTCAGTTTATTTTGTAAGGTCATTTGTTTTGTTTTTTTTTGTTCTTTTAATCAGGGGGTATCAAAATGACTCTAAATTTTCTACATGACTTGTTGACTCACTGTTGAAATACTGAGTTGATCTTGTAAGCTGCCCAAAGTCATTGTATCAGTGAAATGGGCGGCATAAAAATTCAATAAATATTTGAGTTTTCAACCAAAACAATGGTAATCATGTTGACTCATGGGTTATAAAAAAAATTCAAAAAAAACCCCCCACATTATTTTAAAACACAATAAAAAGCATTTGAGGGTTTTTTTAATTAAAAACCCAAAATTATACCATTTCAAAACTTTACCCAGCTTATTCACCAAAGGCTGGTCTGGAACAGAAAAACTATCTGAGTGAAAAGGTATTTACTCCAATCCACAATCAATACATTCAGCTCACAAGAGAATCTGGTGCTTTCAAGGTAAGACTCTGAGGTAGAGGTCCAGAGTCCCACTGGAAGAATGAGCAGGAGGGCTTCTAATGCACCAGAGCACGCTTCTATATTTTGAAATTATGAAAGTAGTAACAATTGTAAGGGGACTACTATGGGAACATCCTTCGCTTTGAAGCACTGTCAGATGACAATCCTGTTAGGAGGTGTATTGAATTTGAAGGGCTGTTCAGATCCTTTTAGAGATTGGTGTTGTTATGTATTGTTGTGCTGTAGCCGACTTGAGGTGCTTCCAGGATAAAAGCTCTCCAAGCTGTCCTGTCACCACATTATGCAATTCTTGCAGATACATTTCAATGTTTTCCATACTATGTCTGTTTGTATCATGCACTGTCAGCCTCTTCTTCTCTTTCTGTCTATCGATGCATCAGTTCTTATGATGGGTTTGAAGTATGATTGTTTTTATTTCATGTAGCTCATTTCCAGATAGCATTCTGGCTTTCTTTCCTCTAGTACTGAATGATTGATTTCCTTTCCCAAGGAATAATACAACGTAGCCTTCTCCAACACCATAGCTCAGAGTCAGTCTTCTTCCTCTCACCCTAGCGCAGAGTCCATGCCTTACATTCATGCATCATAACAAAGAATACCATTGAGTCGACCATTCTAACTTTTGTCTTAATTGAAATGTCTTGGGCTTTCAGAAGCTAGGCCTCCTCAGAGCCTTTTTGTCTATTGTTGTTCTTCTCTAAATCTCTTTTGCCCAACCATCTTCCTTATTAATTCCCCATCAATCAGCTTGAAGTGGTTCATCAACAGTGGATACCCAAACAGTGGATATCCAAGATGAGCAGGCACCCAGTACAAATCACTGGATCACCACCTTCCCAACTATGGAGATTCATTATATTTCTGTCAGAATAGCAGACACACAAACACATACATACGTATGCACACTAATGTCTTTATAAATCAGGGTAATTATGTCTGTGTATTTATACATAAATATTAACATTGATTAGATTTAGGCAATTATTTGACCATTTTATGTTCACAGTGGAATCTCCTTGTTTCTCTCTCTCTCGATAGTTGACCATGGCTCATTTACCATACAAACGACTCCATAAGATAATTAAGCTCAATATCCAAAATCATCTAATTTCTGAAGCTGATCTTCTTTTTCAAAGGGGTTGGGGAATGTTGGAGCTGTTACAGCTGCTATGGTTTTCCCCATAATGACTGGTGAATTTTATGGCTAAAGAAGAGTTGAACCCAAATTCTTAATCCAAGTTTCCCTCTGTGCTCGCTGTTCTAGGCTAGTAATCAGATTCTTTACCGAGAGTTATGTAGGTGAGATAGACAATTATATAAATCAAACAAATAAACCTTTATTAGAAAGAGATTTATCACACTGTTCTTTCTCTTAAACATTTACCTCTAAGTTGAGGAAGTTGTCAAGAGATACAAATAATGGCATGATTTAAAACCAATCTGAATGCTTGTCTTTGTTTTGGAAGAGCTATTATCTTGGGCTTGCCCTTTTTAAAAGTATGGTTTCTGGAAAGTGCATCTCCAGGATTGGTGTAAACTGGAATTGGCAAACCTAGATTGACAAGATAGATTTCAAATTCATCTTCCTTTTGGCAGGTCAGGTCACAGATCTTTCTAAACAAATAAATCAAATCATAATTGATTTGTGCAAAGGGACATAGAATCCAGGCTTCTTAATTACGGTGACACTGACCAAGAAAAAACAAACCAGGGAGCTAGTACATTTCAGATTTGACTTTCACAGAGACCATGGGCTTAGATTCAACTCTGTCATTTAATATGAAGCATAACCCACTGCTATTTCCAGAAATCGACATCATGGCAGCAAGAAGAATAATATCCATAAGCTTCAAGGTTCGAAAATGGCTCCCAAATGTGTCTTTAAGAAGAGTCAGCAATAAAGACAGATTAGGCACCAGATGATTTTACAGATCATGTAATACACAAATCAGACTGTGTCAATACAGGATGACTTATAAAGCCCATAGATATATGATGACATAGAGTAAGTGGTGGTAGGTTCTACTTAGGAAGAGATAGATCTTTATTTGAAGAGCTGTCATAGACAGCATACTTGGCTATCCTAGGCAGACCAAATTTGTAGGACTATAGACCTCTTTCTTTTGAAAACAAACACAGAAGCTTCTCATTCATCCAGGCAACTGAAGGTCACTTCTTAAAATAAGCACAAGACCCCACTGCAGAAGACATCTTCGAGAGAGTCAAGATTTAAAGTCCTACTCATGGCTATCATCAACATTCAATTGCAACGCTTCAAATACATTTATATTGTTTTCAATTTTGTTATTGTTTTTATAGTTTTGGAATTGTAAGCCACCCAGAGTTATTGAATGAGATAGATTGAACTAGAGAAACTGCTAGAGAAATTGAACAATTTAAAAAAAATTAAAATTTAAAATTGAACAATTTAAAAAAATTACTGCTAGAGAAATTGAACAATTTAAAAAAAAGAATACACAACTTGTCTTTATGAAGAGCATCTGTTGGGATTACTATCTTTCCTTGTAATTCTTATACGTCATCCTTACTGATTAAACTCTCTAAAAATGCAAAAGGATTTTTACATTTGGTACATTAGCTCATAGACAAGTCTGTTTAGTTAAAGCAGCAATCACATGATCAAATCACATTTGTCTGGTGCAATTGTAGCTAAATAAGGGGTGGCTATCATGCGTTATATTTATCTACTTGCATTTTGCATGAGTTCAAACTGCTAGGTTGGCAGGAGCTTGGGAGAACAACAGGAACTCATCCTGTTATACAGTGCTTGGGTCTCAAACTCAGGCTGCTGACCTTATCAGCCAGAAGGTCGGCAGTCCCAGTTTGAGACCCAAGCACCACAAACAGGGTGAGTTCCCGTTATTCACCCCAACTCCTGTTAACCTAGCAATTCAAAAGCATGCAAAATACAAATAGATAAATAGATACCACTAAACTGGTGAGAAGGTAACAGCATCCACATGCCTAGTGTATAGTCATGCCAACCACATGACCACGGAAGCATCTTTGGACAATACTGACTCTTTGGCTTTGAAATTGAGATGAGCACTGCTCCTCAAGTCAGACACAAGTGAAAGGAGAAAACTTTACCTTTATCATGAATTAACTTCTTGTTCATGTAGTTCCTCCTTTTGTCACATAGTCACATTGGAATGGTGAGTCATTGTACCGACTCAAAAAGAAAGCAGTACCAGCAGTATTGTTTACTCTGGTTGATAGCTATCTCTTCCTTTTTACTGGACAAAGAAAGATGATCTCAGTGCAAAATAAGCACCTCATACCATTACCATCTCAGAGCTGCTGCAAAGAAGACCATTTATCCAGCTCAATATCTGAAGTGGCACAGTCTTTCAGATTCAATATGTTTTGTTCCTCAACAAGAAGTAGGAAAGGAAGAAGAGGAAAGCACTTGGTAGTTGGGCTTAGTAGTTTTACTGGGATGTGAAGTCTTTAGATATACACCCGCTCAAACCACTAAGTGGAATTTTTGCCCCCAAAGTCTACTCGTAACAGTTTAGAGGGTAACTCTGAGGCCGAGGCAGAGAAGAGGATTCAGTTTGCTAGTATCTTGTCATTACACATACATAAGCAAGATTTTTTTAAATAGGTTCACAGGGCCACAAGTCTCCTTTTTATTATTTGTTAATTGTAGAAGATATTTAAAACACAAGAATAACAAAGAAAAATAAATAAATGTATAAGCATTAAAAAATGTACAAGCATTAAAAAATAAATAAAAAATCAAATTAATGTTAAATAGCACTGCATATTAAAATATTTTGTATCTGTTTAGAAATTAAAAACATTAAAAGTTATACAACAATTCACAACAGCAAACAGTATAATATAAATTATAAATCACAATGAGAAATTACAAAAATAGAATTCTGTTCTTATTTTTCAAATCAGTTTCAGATGTAGTATAAATTCATCTTTTAGAACTGTAATCCAAGTATGATTTCTCAGTGAAACTGAATTCCGTTTCAGATTTGTTTTTTGAAGGCTCTTTGAAGGGGGGAAGGGGGTTTAAAAAATGTCAAGATGGTGGCCAGTCAAAGCCTGTCCCTTTTTATGTGTGGTGCACACAATGCATATAAAAAGGAGTGGGGCTTCAATCATGAAGTCATGGCCACCATCTTGACATTTTTTACCCTTTCCTGGTATCAGGCCTTTGAAGTAGGCTTGACCAGCAAACCAACTCCACTAGTCTGATTGGAATTATGTTTATTCATAGATGCTTTAGGAACAGAAACTTGAAAGCCTAACTTCCTTTTTCCTTATATCCCAGAGGGTTTGGGCAAAATCAGTTTCTTTCTAATGATCTGTTTCCCAGGATTAAAGCATGTTTTTGTATAAATGGTTGTAATTGTCTCTACATAGGTTTTCCAAGACCATTCCTGAAGCTCAGTACCCTTGGACACCCTCCCCAAACACTTGCCCCTTCAGACAAAAGACAAAATGGTATATGCCTTCTCCTTTCCATTTAGAGAAGTCAGTTGAAACACTGGTGATAGGATATTGCCTTCTATTGTTCTCAACCAGTATACACAAATATCTGGTATGCTGAAGTAATCAGAATGAGAAACGAGGCCCTCTGAAGTTGGAACATGAACTCTCTTCATTTTATACTCCAAGGCCAAACTTGTTTGTTATTCCAGTTAACTTTTGACTTCCTACTTTAGCATTCTAATCTCCTATAATGAAAAGGACATCTTCTTTGGTATAAGTTCTAGAAGATGTTGCAGGCCTTCATAGAACCAGTAAATTTCATCCTCTTTGGCATCAGTGGTTGGGGCATAGACCTGGATTACTATGATGTTGAAGGGTTTGCCTTGGATTCAAACTGCTTACCTTGATTAATTTGATCTTACATTCCATGTTCCTATGCAGTATTGTTCTTTACAGCACTGGACTTTCACCTCCAGATACATCCACAGCTGAACATCTTTTTGGCTTTGGCCCAGCCATTTCACTCTTTCTGGAGCTACTTGTAATTCCTTCTAACCTGAGAGGCTCATCTTCTGGCATCCTATCTTTTATCCTTTTGTTCCTGTCCATGGGGTTTTCTTGGCAAGGATCTGGAGTGGGTTGCCATTTCCTTCTCCAATGGAGTCCTGTAGCCCATTTTTCACCAGATGTCCAGGAACCCCAACAACATCTAGTGTTGTCCTTGTTAACCCAGGCAATAACTGAGCCAGTATGCATTTCAATAAATAGTGTGTCATCATATTTTTTAGGGGATGAAGGCACTCTTTGTCTGGCTTCTCCAATGAGATCTGTCTATTATGGTTGAACCTCTGGCATAGCTTTCATCTTCTTCAGTGCACACAAACCCCCCAATAACACCAAGACAGTGCCTCATTGGGGGGAAAAATAAAAAAAATTCCATTATAGTTTGCTAGCTTCATGTTATTTGAGTTTCTTTTATGTGGTTTGGATTTAGAGAAAAGCTGCTTCTATTATGGCAAACAGTCCCCATGAGCTTTCACTTTTTTTAATTGCAGCATTATTTCCAATAGTATTACTGAAATGTTATGATTTAAAATTTTCAGTAACTAATAAATAAAATAACAGATTTCCTATAAGCATATATACTATATTCTGAGAGAAAGTATATTTTTTTCTTTGCACTTTGTTGGTACTCAGAGCTGCTGTTATAGAGTTGTTATTGGGATATAAAAGTTTCAGAAGGAAGAAGTCTAATTTAAGGGGCCTAGATCAGTCAGAACTCTACCCTACATAGTCCTATCATTCAGTAGAGGAAAACAGGCTATAGGCTGCTTCAACTAATCTAACTGCTTTGACTTGTCCAAGGATAGGATGTAAGTAACTCTTGTCCTGAGCAAGTGAAATGTGCTTCCAGTTCTAAATGTTAAAAATTCAGGATATGTGTGATCACTATAAGTTTAGTGATTGAAAGCAATATATTTCCCTGCCATATCAATGGTGAGAAAACATTTAAACTATGAAATTAAAAAATGGCCTATAATCATGTCAACACAGGATTGCAATAAGAATCAGTTAGAAAGTATCTTAGTTAGGTCTTGGAAGGGAGAAAGCACTGTGGAAGTGTTAAGAGTCAGTCTATTGTTTGTTCATTTTCAATTCTGCTCTACTACTGTAGCATGAACTTTGAAAAACAGCAGCCAAAATAATTCATTGCCTTGCCATTAACTGTTCCCAGGAGTGGAATAGGGAAAGGCTAAAAGCAGTGAAGTACTCTTCAGAGCAATGGGATCTCCACCTCCATCCCAATTATTTAAAACAATAATTTGTTTAAAAAATCATCAAATAACTATCCAAAAGTATTGAACTTGGAAATGGCATGAGAATAAGAGAAAAGGCGGAAAGGGAAACAAAATGTTTCATTTGTGATTCCAGCATGATAGTTAGAGACTAATGTATTGTCATCATCATAGAATTCATTGTGTAGATTTCCACTATTCGAAAAACTTACTGTTCATGTAAATGGCTAAGACAGCATGTAAAAGAAGAATGGGTGATTCCTTAATGCATAAAGACTAACATATCCTAGTTTTACAATTGAGGGTTGCTAAGGAGAAGAATATCAAGGTCAAAGTGGATTGTATAATGTCAAAGTGGATTGGGTTCTGGAGTATAATCAAAGAAGCCTCAGAGACCTTAAGGATTCTATGTGATCCATGGGAGACCCACCCCTAATTAAGTAAGTTGGTGATTTGTATGGTTAATAAATTTGCCAATATTAGTCTTCACAAATGGACTTCTTTGGGTAATATGGTTGAAGAAATATGTGATGGGTTATCAGGAACTAACATAGAGTGCACAACTTGGGTTAATAAAGTATTATACTTTGCAAAGTAGTATGTACAAATGAAAACGAGAATAGTATAATAATTACGGTGTTAGACTGGCATCACAGAGAGCCTGGTTCAAGTCTAACCTCAGCCAAGAAGCTCATAGGATGATTTTTTACTCAGTTGTTAGTGAGATTAGCTCAGCCAATCTCACCAGCTGTTGTTCTGAAAAATTAGAAGGAGGACTGCTCTGTACACTGCCTTAAACTTCTAAAGGAAAGGCAGGATATACATCTAACAAATGAAAATAAATGAAATATGAAATATTTATTATGAAATAAATCAGATACAATCCCATCTGAATGTCATCATGAGGTTATCTAGTTTGGTAATAAACATCTGCAGAAAAACCATTGAGCTCAGAGAGCACCTAGGCCTCCACAATTCAACCCTGAGTTACAAATATTATCTTCTTTTGGTACAATTTAGATTTGCAATATAATTCAATTCAGTCTTTCCGGTCATAATGTCATCAATGCAGTTTGAATCAGACATCTGAATTGCTTTGGAAACAATGTTTCTGAAGACACAGAATCTAAAATCAGAATGCCTGATTTGATTCAGGTCAACTTGCTAATTCTGTTCAGAAGTACATTTCAATTTGGAGATTCAGTCTAATTGCCTTTGAATTGAATTACCAAATCAAATATTCACCAGTGGAGTTTTTTTTCAAACCACACACACAACAGCTACACATGAGATGGGTGATTTTATAAAGCAGGTGGTTCTGAAGAAAAAGGACTCATCTGTCAAGTGGTTCTGGAAAAAAAAACAGAATGGAGAAGGTGCATAGAGAGAAATCTGGAAATTCAACACGGCTGCCTGTTTCTCAAATGTGGAGCGGAAATGAGACACTGAAGTACAGCATAATTTCCTCCTGGGAAAGGAAGATAAACATTTTGACTCTGTGAGAATTCAGGATGTGGACATTTTCAGTCTGCAGATGGATTGATGGATAAGTGGATGAACAGACTAACCCTCTAAGTGGTAAACTGGACCTCCCCCACCCTCTAATCTGTGTGTTTTCCTCCACAACTTATTCTGCACCAAAGATTATTGGAATTTGTGAGACAAAGAAGAGAGAGCTTTATAGCCTGTGTAGAGCATTTTCCCTTTATCAGTTCATTTATACCCAGCAACAACTATTGTTGGCAGACAAGTTAGACATCATAAAATCAAAAACAACATCAACAACATTTATTATTTTAGAAAATGATCGTTATATTAACTGGCTTATCCCAGCTAAGGACATAATCATGTGTGCCATCAGCTGTCTACACAAGACTCAAATTACTGAAACCAGCATCACCTTTGGAAGGAGAAGAAAACAATTGCACAAACTGAAAATACACACTAATTTGCCAGGCTTGTTTTTCACTTTATCTGAAAATATACCAACCAACAAAATACCAACTGCTGCACATCTGTTCCTGTTGCAGGAATACAACTAATCTGCACTGAAGACCCAGTGCAGAGGCTGACAAATGCACCTGTAGCAAACCAACCCTCTTTATGACTTTTTTCTATACTGTACCATCTGCATGCATGAATAGCAAAAAAGGAGAAATGTTTTTGTGCAAAGTCAAATAACTGTAATCTAAGACAGCCTGAAGACAAAAAGGGGAACTGGTAACAAAGAAAAAAGATGTCAAGATGCAGTTTCTGCTGGTGTTAGAAAAGGGTTTCATAACCTACTTATGATATCTCAGTGACAATGGAATTGCAAAATAATTGTCAAAACTGTTTAAGAAGCAAAAATTATTAAGCAATGCTTAATTATCATACAGTGATAAAACAAAAACAAAACTGATTTTGAAAGATAGAGACGAAAACACAAAGGGTTGCTATTCCTTTCTCCTTACAATATGCATTTTCCCTATTCCTGTGACTTTGTTTTGATAATCAAAGCATAAATGTTTATTAAAATAGTTTCCTACAGAACAAGTAGATCTATTTGTGGGATCAATGCTAGTTTTTAAAGGTTCTGCTGCACAAAATTACATGAGCTGGATCTGTTTTCAACTATGTAATGAACATGTTGTAAGATATGGCACCAGTGTTGACTGTTTTGGAATTTTTTCCCTCCATACTATGTGCCAGGAAGGACAGAAACAGGCCACTCATTGTGAAGCAAAATTACCTATATTGTCTATGTGCAAAAGGGAACAGCACCCTTGTCACTTTGCTAAAATTAAACATAGTATTTCTTCTCCACAGAGTAAGAAGAGAAAAAAAACTACAAAATATATACGTGTAATATATATGTGTAAGTGGGTCAGAGATAAAAATCTGTGAGATTGATATTTTTTTTCTTTATTAAAATGTATTCTGAGAGGGCCGACTATCACTAGAGGGTCTGCCAAAATGAAATTGAGGAAGAGCTTAGAAAGTTGGAGTATTTCTTTGGTGGTTTCATGATATCCTGAAGAAGTAAATGCGTTCTGTTTAAATTTTAACACTGGTATTGCAGAAGTGGCATTTCAGGGCAGATAGCTGCAAAGAAAATCTGGTCCTCCACACTTGCTCCTACTCAGGAAGTTTGTTTGCTTAATCAAGTCATGATGTCAAAAGGACAATTTCCTTCCCTGTTGAATCTTCCAGGCAGAAATCACAATGATCCACAGAGAGCACATCGACAGGAACTGTGAGGATGATCAAACTGAAAACAAGTTTAAGAAAAGTCCTTCTAATATTTTGTTATCTATACTCTTGTAACTATTGTCTATAGTTTTGTAAATGCAATTACTTGTGATTTGCATCATATTTTTTTTCTGCAGATCCTCTGCAAGATGTAGCTTTGAGTATTGACAGTTGCTCCTATATACCAGGCGTAGATGTTAACATCCGACTAGCAACAATTTTAAGTAAGTATAGCAATTTACTGTTCTGCAGTGCTGTGTTCCAGTACAAGTGGGCAGTTGTTCAATAGTTAAAATAATCATTTGTGCCCTAAATTAAAATTATCAGCTATAAATTATTTATTAGAATTAGGTCCTGCCCAGCTTCAAAACAAGTATTGGCAGTTCACAAAATCAAGCAGAAAACAGAATAAAAACACAAACAAATGGCATCCAACTGATCCATACAAGCATGTACAAAAATCTCATCCATCAAGGGGACCCAATCCACCCTAACTCAAGGCCTGGAGGAATAGCCAGGGAGTATAGTCTTCTGAAATGTGATTAGGGTGGGAACCACATGGATCTCAAGTGGGATCTCATTCCAGAGGACAGGTACTGCAATACAGAAAGCACACTTCCTGGGACTTAATAGATGACATTGTTTAATCAAAGGGATCTGACGCATACCAGCATTGCTAACCTGCGCTGGCTAGGAGGAAACTATGGGATATTTATGATGCTGAGAAAGCTTAATTTTGGAAAGGCATAGACTGGTATTCATTCTGAACTTTGTTGCCAGACTTGTACTTCTAATAAGCCTATAACTACCCCATATATTACAGTGCATGCATCCTCACTTGTTGATTACTTACCTGAGTAACTCAGTAAGGAACACACGATGAATTCATGTTACATGACTTATTACAGATGTTTACGAAAGGAAAGTGTGACAAAAGCTGTTTTCAGAAACAACACTGATGTCAGCAGTGAATATTTTCCTAGATTCCCTGTGGCATCTCATGGGCAGTAGCACCCACGGTGATTCTGCACTACTTCAGCTTTCTCTGTTGGGCAGAGGAGGACAACTCCCATCAAATTTCCTCAATGTGGCCAAATTGTGAGAAGATGAGATTCAAAGCTCAGCTCAACTCCATTGGAAGATCACAGATTGTTCTCCCTTGGTATAAACTAGAACTTCAAATATGACCTAACAATATTCTTTTTATGATTTTCCCCAAGATCTAATTTAGGAAGGCTTTAAGGAATACTGTGGCAGCTTTTACAGGAATTTAGGAAACCAGTTTCATTCATTATAACAGCTGGAACCCCTTCTCCAAACACTTCAGCCCTGCTTATTTTTGGATTTCAGTCTTCAATATAGTATGCATACTCTGAGTCTATGGGAGGTGTACACCCCAAGTGTAAAATAACATCAATCTTTACGGGAGGAGAAAATCTGTGCAATTGTAATGCTGATGGCAGAGATATAGATGGGCAGTGAGGGTGAGTTGTACATTACCTCCTAAAATTGTTTGCAGCAACTCAATCTATTAAAATCTGAAATTAAAGTATATTGTTATTAATTAGTTTAGTTATACGAGGTTTTGGAAGATGACTAGGGTTTGGAGAAGCAAAATATTTTTTATATAATGCAAAATTAAACTTTGGAATTTGCTACACTGCAAATGCAGCATTGGCTACAAGCATGGCTGGCTTCAAAAAAAGGTTGGACCGATTAGAGAATTTATGGGGATCAGTGGCTATTAGTCTTGTGACTATTTCTGAAGTCATCTACTGGGAGACTAATAGACTTCCCTGTGCAGTTGATTGACCACTGTGAGAACAGACTGCTAGACTAGATGGGCCAGGAGACTGATCTAGCAGGGCATCTGCTTATGTTCATAATATGACCTTGACCTCACTAAACTAGAAATTAAAAAGTGGTGATCATTTGCTTCTGAGGCACTCAAGGAACTAATGAAAAAGCAGAGTTCTTGGAAGAAGTTTGGCAGGGTTATAAAAGGTGCAAAAATCCAGACAACAATTACACCTCAGCAACACATTGGAATTTTCTCTATCTCTTTGTACTACGTAACAGTTGTTTGGATTTTTGAAGTCCAGATATGGTATCTCTTAACTGTAATTTCAAAGATGTATCTCTGTCTTCCCCTGTTTTTGGATTCCTTTCTAAGTTAAGACACTTGGAAGCTTCCCCCTATTTTTTCACCAGACTAAGATTCCAAGTTATATTCCAATTCCATCAAGAGAGCACATCTATTTAATAATATATATTTAACATTTAAGGGGCATGGTGGCACAAGCCGTTAAGAGCTCAACATTTGC
This sequence comes from Acrochordus granulatus, assembly GCA_032468055.1. NCBI lineage: Eukaryota > Metazoa > Chordata > Lepidosauria > Squamata > Acrochordidae > Acrochordus > Acrochordus granulatus. The sequence goes on along the minus strand of JANHZU010003086.1, from coordinate 22,314 downwards.
TGTCCGTGAACTGAATTCTCAGCCACCTGCTCCAAGTCTGGTGGAGATTTGATTAATGTATCATCACAGATTCAGAGTAGAAAAGAAGAAAGATCTAACAAGATGCTAAAAGAAAGAAATTTATGGTTGTGACTTCATACCTAGATCTACAATCCTAATTTTTTAGATCTAGCCATACTTCCTCCCCTGATTTACCAGATTTTGGTTTTGTTCAGTTCTGGACTTGCAAGAATCAAATAAGATTTTAAGCCAGACCATAATTTTGTCCCAAGCATGAAACTTACTAAATATTAATTTTGTTCTTATTGGCTCAAAACCAAAGTCCCAATGTAGATATTTTTTTTCAGGTCATTGAGCATAAGTTGGAATGACCACTTGCTTAAAATTTGGGAATTTAAAATAGATAAGCATATTACATGAACAGAATTTTGTATACGCATGCATTCTCTCTCTCTCTTTATGAAAAGTAAATTAGCACAGTGGCAAAGCCTTGTTCTCATGTACTTCACTAGATTCATACTACATTTATTTTACAGGGTACACCATCAATGAACTCTTTGTGAATATCAGTGTTACCCTTAATGGACACAAAATACCAATTTACAACAAACAAGTTTGTGAACAAGATCACCCCCAGTATCACTTCTGTGGAAAGAAGAAAGGAGGTAATTTTTAGATATATATAAATGGTCAAACAGTTTATTATTACCACCTGATCTGCTTAATAATTCTGTTTCACATATATTAATATATGGTAGTGCAGCAAATGTCACAGCAGTTTCTTAGCACAAAAAGCTAATTAAACAGATTCAAAAATGTCTTAAGTCCATCATGTTGGCATATTCATCAGAATTATAATCAAGAATATAGTGCTGTGAGCTTCATACTGATGCAACAATCCATCCACTAAGATGTGCTCTGAGGAACCGCTAGCACAATTTTTATATAGCTCACCAAATGCCATCTAAGCACACAATCGTGTAAATTACGGACATGAGACTGATGGCAAACTTAAATTCTCATATGCTCGCAAATCCCCCAAACAGCTGCCTCTTTCTGAGGAAGTACTTAATAAAAACCTGTAGAAAATGCAAGAGAAAGAATAAGAATGCATTGCAGAACCCACACAAGAGCTGCTTATGCAGACAAGTAGAAAGCCAAGTCCTTTTGTTTTTGTTTGTTTGTTCAATTTACACAGCCACCCATCTCAGATATTTGACTCTAGGCAGCTTACAAAGTTTTTTATAAAAAACAACCAAAACACATAAACAGAAATAACTATTAAAACACAGTCAAATCACTCACAATACAGTCACTTTGCAATCTCCAAACCTACCAGAACTGGGGCAGATGGTGGACCATGTCTTCAGACCCTTCTGGAAGGCCAGTCAGGTCAGCACCACTCTGATCTCAGGGCAATTACGACAAAATATAACTATTTTGAGGGGGAAAAGCACCTTCAGGATCAAACCCAGCCACCCCTTTGAGGTCCTTCAGTTCTGAAGTACCCACATCTGGGGGTGAATAGCACTTGGGAAATTAAGTCCTTATGTTACACACACATACACACACGCACTTCATTAGAAACCATTTTCTCCCTCTACACCAGCCCTCTGGGGAACCAGAAGATTGTAAGGGAAATCCTTGCCCTACCCTGGCTCTGGACAAACACTGAAGGGAAACCAAAATGAGTCTGGAGCTCGGCCAGACTGAGGTGGGTGATAGAAGGCCACCGGTCAGGACTGGAAACAAAACAAACTTTGAAGAGGTTTTTTTTAAATAAATAGACTTTCTGCCACGGAGGAGTTGTTTAACGTGTATAAGCATAGTTATACTATTATTCTTCCTTTGTGGAAAAATCAAATGTTAAACAAGAGCATTGGGTGGGAAATGTTAAGGAACTTCTGAGCTCATATGCAGCATGACCTACGCCAGAATTATAAATAGTTTTATGACTGTTAAACAAGGATTCTGATTCTGTCTATGCACTTAACAGACTATTCATTGAATCATGTAATGGAGCAAGGTGAAAGACCTAGTAAATTTCAGTCTCTTGGTTGAAACTGTTACAACAATGCAATATAATATTATCTCACTATTATATACAAATTCTGACTCATTTTGTTAAGACTAATCTGCTTAGAGTTTGTTTTTAAAGCAAAATGTGTTTGCAGTCTTTACGTTTTTCCTCAGAATATTCTAACAAATCCTACTTTTTGTCAATGGTTGTGTTATGGATCTACTACTCATCCCCTACATTTACCACTTTTACGTTTGTTCATTAGTTTTTCATTCAAGGGCTGAAGCCAGAATATATATTCTCCCTTATTATATTTCTATCCATTTTCTACATCTTGGTAGAGCTATAGTACTGCTCTGGCTATTGCAGGATGATGATGGAACTAGAGTGTCAACTACAGTGGCTCATCAATATTTTGGATTATCTAAATCCCTTCTTGGACATAGGACTGAAACTGATGGATGATTTGAGTTTGGACCTTTATAGAGCAAGTGTGCCTAGGTAGAATTTAGTAGCAATTGATCATGTATCCTTTGAACCATTTACAAGGGTTGAGGCTGGAGGCACTTTCATATGGTTATCTACTCCTTTCTGAGTAGGTAGTCCTGGGGGAAAAGCAGTCAAACCCCTGGTTGCTCCATTAACTAGAAACCTGGTGACTGAGTTCAAAACCAACTGGGCCAGTCCTCTCTTTCAGTCCTAGGAAGCAGGCAATAGCAAACTATTTCTGAAAAATCTTGCCAAAAGAACAACAAGGACTTGTAGCATATAGCTATATATATACATATATATATGGATATATATACTGTATATCCATATAGCATTGATATATGGAAGATACCCAGTTATATATCACCACCCACAGGCCACAGTGGAGATGGTTACTTGGTGTCTGCAGGCTGTGAGCAATTGAAGGGGACAAAACAAGTTTAAACTGAATTCCAACAAGATAGGGATACTGTTCATATGTAGACCATTTCGTTTTCTTCTGGTTTCCTGGGCAGCTCTGGAGAGGGTTGCGCTCCCCCTGAAAGAGCAGATTAAGGACTTGGGTCATCTCCTGGACTTATGGCTCCACTCAGGCAGCAAGTAGAAACCATGGTGTGGCTCATCATTGCCCAGCTTCAACTGGTGCATCCATTATAGCTTGCCTGGACTGGAAAGACCTCTTGACAGTCTTATGCCATGTGATTGGGTTATTGTGACATGTTCTGTTATGGGCTGCCCAGCTGGTTCAGAATATGGCAGTTTGGCAGCCAGTGAGTGAGAACCGCTTCAGCAGCACAACACTTGGGCTACAATCACTACACTAGCTGCCAATAGGTATACAGATCCAACTCAACATGTTGATGTTAACTTGTAAAGCACTATATGCTTAGGTTCTCGCTTATCTTTGGCACTGTCTCCTTTGATTAGAATCTGCCCGCCCAGTGAAAGCTTTAGTGTCCTCACCCCATGAAAGACTAAGAGCCCTGGAAGTATACTCAGTGGTGGTCCAGACATTATAACATAATTTACCCCCTTTCCCCAAACTCCATTTTGCCTCATATTGTTAGGCCTTCATAAAGTGACAAAAACTGTTCCCTTGAGATGGATGCTGGGGTACTCATGAGCTGCCTTTGTGTTTGTTTAGATTTTTGACTTGAGTTATGATTCATGTTTTAGCTTTTAGGATATTGTATTTGATTGGGAAGATTTGTATTTTATTGTGATTGGGTGGTCTACATATTTGTGTAACAAAGAAATAAAGACACAAAGAATACATGTTCTCAGTGACCTACTGCAGTGTTTTTACAGGGTTGTTGCATGGCACATGGGATTGCCTTTTTAGATTGCCTGAAATGTGTAAAGATTTAAACATTACTTTTGTTTAAGGACTGGGAATTTGGCTATAGCAGAGTAAGTTAGTGGTGGGTTATTGGTTGTGACTTGAAAAAGAAACTGCTGTAAATAGTAACATTATTTGTTCATAAATAATATTATTAACTTTTAAACCATTCACAAAGAGACAGATACTGTATTGTTACAAAATTCAGCAACTCATTTTGCAGTGAGCTGAAGACGGCATGTCAACTCTATGTTAGAATAGTCATGTTGCATCTAAGCTAATTACTGAGCAGGCATGTGGTGTGCTTTAATCATAGGGGTTATGCATAGTGTTCACTGTATAAAATAGTTTCTGCCTCACCCAGTTTTCTTGCTCACCACTGGAAATGTTTGTTTTGCAGCACTTATTTACTATTCAGGGCCTGTCTCTCTGAACATGGAGAGCATCCCACAAGTAAGTTTTTCCTATTTTTTTCTAAAAATTTGTGAAGGAAAAAACATTATTTGTCAAATGTGTAATAGGTGTAGAAATGCATATTTATAAATGAAGGGACTGGAGAAGTAAGTCATGTCAAAGAGGAATGTGGTTGTTGCAAAATTATCTTGTAAAATGTCATGCATAAGGATCATGTATTCTCATTTGACATGTGGGAGAAATTGATATAGTTGCTTGACAACTATGTAGAAAGGAGTTACAAGACTGAGCTCCCAGGGTTATTTGAGAACTCTGGAGATAACTATTACTACAGAACATTGTAATTTCTAATATGACAGAAGAAGATGATTAAAAACAGCAGAGGAGAATCATTGACAATTTTAAGCTTTTGTTAGGTTTCTGTATAAATCAAACCAAATCTTGTCCAGGCAAATTCTGAAGTGTAGTTCCAGCTCTCAGTGACAAGTGGAATTCTTGGCTTGAAAAAGGAAATCTGGTTGGAACTTTACATTGGAAAGTGGCCACAATAAGAACAGAAGCCAGACTAAAGAAACTTTTGGTTTGATCAGCAAAACTCTTCATGTATTCTTAACTTACGAGATCACTGAAAGCCTATGAAGAAATTGTTTAACTCCCTAATACAATGGTGGAGAATTGTGCTGATGTTGAACAAGTCCTTGCAGTGACAACTAGCATTCCTAGTAATAAGGGATACTGGGTAGTTCAGCTCAGCAGCATTTGAAGAACTTCCTCTCCTGTCCTAATAAGTGATGGCACTTAAATTGAAAATGCATGCAACGAAAAACAAAACTAGAACAATTACGTTTGTAGAAAGACTTACGCAGACCGAAGCTTGTATGAAATTAAATATATGAAATGATCAACTTTATTTGGAAAATTATGGCACAAGAGGGACAGAAAGAAAAATCCAGGAAGTGCATGGCATGACAGCCTTGAGAACATCAGCGTCATCAGTAAGAGAACGTTAAGAAGAAATGAGAGAAGTAAGAATTTCTAGGCAAAAGTGCAGATATCCTTTAATTAATGACAACTAAATCCCATAATTAATGGCAACTAGATCCCATTACCAAGAGGCATTTCAAGGTTTCTAAAGTGCAGAAACCTGGCAGATACAAATGACACCAGGATCTCCATCCTCAGATTGACGAAGAATAACTTAGTCTTCCTTTTGCCTGTGAATTTACTCCCTTGGAGCCTTCAAGGGATTATGCAACAACAGCAGGAGGAAAAGCGCTTTCTCCTTTCACCAAGTTACGACAATCTCATCTTATGGGTCATTTGAAAGTCTTATTTCCCAGTTTATTTCAATGCCGGCCTCAGGTGCAGGTTTGTTTAACAATTGCCATATTATTGGGCTGTTTTGACTAATTCAAAGCAGCTTCCACAGAAATATTCCTGAAGAAAAGCGGTAGCCACCCCAAACTAATGTATTCCTTTGGAACATATTTTTTTCCTTCTTTTTCCTACAGGGAGAATTTAATGTAACAGCGCAGCTCTTCAACGAAGACCATCACACAGTTATTTGTGCTGATTTTTATGTCAGGAATCACTGAGAAGATGCTATTTGTGGCTTTTTTGAGCTGGTATTGCCCACACCCAAACTTTTTTCTTCTCAAACTTTTTCCTTCATTATCCAAAGTCATTTATCAGAAAGTCTCATCGTACCCAGTCATAAGTCCCTTCTTTCAGCACTATTGTAACTTTGGTCACTGAACCATGGTCATAATTCAAGGACTACTTGTACTGTAAAAACAGTATAATTGAATGATCTTCATGTCATTTCAACAAATTACCACTGGTAATTACATCGATTTTTGTCTTAATAGGAATACTTTGGGAAATTTTCTAATATATTTTAGTATGTGTGGCCATCTTTAGACATTTTAAATATCCTTGTGATGGATAATGTTGTTACCCAAAGAAATACCACTTCTACTCAAATTTGGAAACAGGTAGTCCTCGATTTATGATCGGTCACTTAGTATCCATTCAAAGTTATGATGGACCCCCCAAAAGTTACTTATGACCTAGTTTTAAAGTTCCAATGGCCGCCCCCTCCCATCACATGACTGAATTTTGGATGCTTGGCAACTAGCCTGTTGCTATGGCCATTTGCAGTATCCTGTGGTCACATGACTGTGATTTATGATGTTTTTTTGCCAAAAATTGGTCTTTGCTTCTACTTTCTGGCAAAAAATGCCCATTGGCTAAAATAAATTTGCTTAGAGACTGCCGTATTCATTTAACAACTGCTGCAAAATAAAGGCATAAAACTGTTTGCACTCATATGATAATCTACTTAACTACTGGTGTGATTTATGACCATAATTCCAGACTCAATTACAGTGTAAGCAAGGACTACATGTAATTTAACAGGATTGGGAAGCATTGGCCTAGACTGTTAAAATCAGTCTAAGCTTGAGAAGTTCAAGTTCAATCTACTCATTATAGCATCCTGAAACAATGGAAAAAGGAGGGCTAGAAGCTGATGAGTTTAGCTGCTTTTAAAAAAGGTGCATGAACCTGATATATTCAAAAGGATTCATCATAGTACATTTAGTTTTACTTTCCGCAAGACTCTGCTTCCTTTTATAAAACATTTGTTTAAAATCAAAGATTGTATGTGCCTCTGTTATGTTTATTCAGAACAAATTAATTTCCCAGAGAAGTTCCCCCTCCAAATTATTGAAACTCTCATTTTCTTTCCAACTTCTATTCTCATCAAAGCAAGACTGAAAATCCATTTTTCCAGTTCCTTAATCAGTCTGGCTCAGGTTCAGCATTTGGGATTCATGCAGGGATATCCAGGAATGATGAAAAAAATCAAGATGGTGACCACACCTGTACTGTTGAGACCATCGTCTTGATTTTTTTTTACCATGCTACCACCACAGACAACCCTGCGTGGGTCTGAAAATGAGTGTTTTGAAGGAGTAAGAAAGATGGTGATCAGTACTCCTAAGAGCCTGCAGAATTAACAGCAAACACTTGTTGCACTGAAAAACAAGTTGGATGAAGCAAGCTAATGAAGCCACAAATGGGCAAGTGCTGCAATCCACAGCCAGCTGGATCAATAAATGAGCAATTTTGCCCTCAACCTTTTCCAGGAAAAAAGACCAAGAGTCCACGTGACAAGCTGGTCTCATCTGTGCTGGATGGGAGGGAATGCCATTTTGGAAATCCACTGCAACATTGTGCATTCTCTGAACATGCCTCTCTGCCAAGAGATCAGCTTAGTCAGATGCTGTCATTTGCTTAGGAGACGTGAGGGAACTATAACTACTTAATTTTTTCTGATTTTGTTGTGCGGATTCCTGCGCTGAACAAAATGAGAAATTAATTCTGGTAAATTCCAACAGCTACAATTCAGCATCTTGTCTCATTATTGAATTAAAGGTTCTTTTCTGAAAGAGTTTGTAGTCTGTCAGATCTCATGGACAGATGAATAAATATATCAGCTGAAGGAAAGAAACAATTCACAAGAATATTATAAAAAATGAGCCCTCTGCCTCCGAGAAGTACATTAACAGAGTTAAGCAAGAGCTTCTTTCCATAAATGTGAGCTAGATTGAATAAAATGTTCAGAGTTATGAAGTAGTTTTCATTTGGGGTTATAGTCTTTGTAACCTAAATCCATATTTACCAAATGCCAGTCTCTCATTTTGGAGATGCAAGAATGTTTTATCTGTTAGTACTTTAATCTCACTTTTACTTCAGGAGCTCAACGTGGTGTATGTAATGCTTTCTCTCCCATTTCTCTCCACAACAACAGCTAGGTTGGACTGAGAGAGAGAAACTGGTCCAAAGTCACCCAATTAATTGATAGGACCAAGGATGGACCTCAGCCTGGGTCTCCTGGTGTCAGTCCACATCTTAATTGCGACACTGCACAATAGGAAATCCACACATATTTTGTTGACACTTGATTTCCTTCTTCCTGTGCAGTCAGGTTGTGGGGAAACCTCTGAGGATATGTATCGATTCAAGAGCATTTTAAGGAGAAAATATTCTTGCTATAACTGCAATGAACAATGGCCACTGCTCCCTCCATGGAGCAAAATTAACACTCTGGTTGCTACAACCAGCAAAGGAAACGTGAAGCAGCTTCAGGAGCAAAGTGGAATATTACAGAAGGCCCAGCACTGTTTTTGGATCACAGAAAGTTGCCTTATTCCAGTGGGAGCCTTTGATTCATGTAGCTCTCAACTGTGTATGCTGGTTGATAGCAGTAATCCAGGATTTTAGGAAGTGCTATTCCCTAGCCCTAGTGGAAATGTTGGAAGTGGAAACTGGCTGAAGTTAGCACATTAAAAGATAAGGCTGGATCAAAATATTATGTCGCTTAAGATTGAACATGTGTGGGCAAATCAAGAGAGATGGCAACCCTAGAAATTCAAATTCCAGGTTGCCTTGATTCCCACAGCAGTATAACCCAGTCAACTATTAACCCAGTTGAATATCTTTATTAGCAGTTCTCACAGTACTCAGTTATACCATCTAGATCAAAAATCATTATTTGAGAACACAAGAGTCCTTGACCATTTTTTCCACAGAGCTTACCATCCGATGAACCCTGAGACTGGAGAGGACTGGTCATTCATTGTGATATCATGACCCTTCCCCATTTGTTGGGCAAACAATAGTAGTATGTGTGACTGCAACCAATCAAGGTTTGCAAAATATGTGCTGTACACTGGCAGCAGGTTTTTTTTTAATGGAGAGAAAGATGTACTTTTCCAGCTGTTTCTCTCCAGATCTTTTTCTTAAAGGGCTAGGGATGCCCTAAAATAAATGACTTATTTTAAATGATTCCTGTTCTAGATCAAATTAGTTCAATTCTGTGTCTGACTGGTCTGTTTAGGGTTAAGCCCTGTGGTGTATTGACTGGAATAATTAAGCCCTTTTAAATGTTTATAAACCCCATGTCTGACAACTGGTGCACTGTAAGTGGACCTATCTGGATGGTGAGCAACCAAAAAACTCCTAGGCTTTGGCTTGATTAGCAAGACAATAAATCTCTAGAAGAGAGTAATAACAATTACATGAATGTGTCTGTATAATCATGGGGAATTAAACTCTACTTGGAGAAATGTTTACCTTTACAGCACATTAAAATAATGAATAGTATTGGAAACAAAGATAATACTGCATGGAACTTACTAAATACTCTACCAGAGCTTCTCATGCTTTATGTAACAAACTACATAATCAAAAATAACACTCCATTCCTTAATGAACTCTTTTAAATTCTTCTTCAGTTAGAGTTAGAATGTTATCTTCTCTGCTAATATTTCCTTAGTTCTTTCAATTTGTAGTATTAAAACTCAAACATAACTTTTCCTTAATAAATTGTAAAACCATCATATATCTTTTTCAATGAACTAGAAAAATCTTGAACACAAAGATACTGTATTCAGATATTTGCCTGAATACAAAATATGGATTTTTATGAACTCTAAAGTATAGTATTCATATCTACATTATGGGAGGGACTTAACCTTTTTATAAAGTTCATCCACTTCTTGTAACATCTCTGCAATGATGAAGCATTTCATAGAACTCTAGCAACATGTCTGCTTGTTATAACTCAAATATATCTTCTTAATACATTTTTGTCCTTAGTTTCTTTAAATCAAGAACAATAAAATCCAAGTCTGTGAGCAGTCCACATGGTACAATAGAATATCTAAAAATAGTACTGCATTTTGCAACCTTATGTTTTCCCAAATGTATGATCTCCTCACGAAGACAGTACATGGTTGGAAGGACCATTGGCCCATTTAGATGGGGGAGGGTAGAGAGTATAAGAGACAAGTAATTCACTAATACTTAAATTCACTAATTCAGCTATAGAGCCCATTCTTTGTGCTCACCTAATTTTTATTTTCTCTTTTCATATAAAAAATAGCTGAACAGAAATCTGGAATGCAGCAAAATAGAGTAAGCATTTAGCATCATAATTATTTTCTGGAGTAGTCAGTTTATCACATTATAAAAATTTGGGAAATAGCTTTGTTAACAGCCACCTGAACATTTTAATTGATTTATTTATTTATTCATTCGTTCAATGTCTATAGCTGCCCATCTCAGTCAATGACTCTGGGCAGCTTAGAATTCAAAGAAATATACAATTAAAACATTTTAAAGCAATAAAAATATCCAAAATAAATATATATAGAAGTTGAGATACTTGGCCAGTTAATAATAAAGCCAGAGTAAAGTAATGCTGTGGGCAAAATTCAATGGGCATTTTGCTTGGGAGAATTACTTTTGGATGAGTTGATTGCCAAACAGCCTGACATTTGCTAGAATACCTCTGGGCCTCACATGAATTTGAACAATCATTTCTCAAAATCAGGCTATCAACAGCATTGAGCTTTGTCTGGAAGTATTTAGTAGAAAATAAAAGTGGGTGATTGGCATTGGAGTACTAAAGTATGTAGCAAGAAATAACCCTATCAGTTTGCCTTCTGGCAACTGTAAATTTTGAAGGATCTCAAGCATCATGGCAGCAATTCTATGAAGAACCAATGGCAGTACACACAGCATGTTCACAGAATATTTTTCAAAAGGTTCTCACTGGCCCCCAAAATTGCTTTCCTCTGGTCTTATCTATTAAAATCTCCAAGATCAATGATTTCTTACTGTCATAAAATCCTACGAATAGTTTTAGGCAAATTTAAATCTTGCCTGTGCTTAGATGGGAGACTATCTGGTCATCTCTTTGATTTCTATTTTATGAAGAAGTTCTGTTATAGATCAATTACAGCTTAAAGAAGAGAAAGCAGAGAGAAAAATATATGGCAATGCTCATACTGAGTAAGTATAAATGATGGAGTCCCAGAAGATTCATTATTGGCATAGTGCTTTTAAACCAGTTCAGAAATTATTTGAATTTAGGAATGAACAATGAGGTCACCAAAGATGATAAAAACTAATAAGATAATTATTGAAAAAAAAATCCAAAACACTCCCTGTGAATTGAAGGAATGACAATGTTAAATGTAATGTGATTCATTGGGGCAAAAAGATTTCACCTATACCCTAGGCTTCCTTAGCAAATCCAGATGGTTCTGTATTACCTCCATAAGCTGAAAAAAATGGGTGTGAGGGGCCATTCGGCTCACAACCTGCTCCTTGGCTTCCTAAAGTTATCAGATTGGCCTCCATGGGATCAGAAAGCTGGACTAGGTTTCACAACAGATTGGAAAACTTATAATTGAATAAGTGAAAGAAAACTGGAATGAGGTATGGGAAAACTAACCTGGAATCAGAAGTTAAAATATCAGTCATTTGGCAATAAATATCTATAGATACAAGTAGAGTTAAATGCAGCTTCCTCCTCCCAATTCTCCCCTAAAATGCACTAAATCATATATTCTTTTAACAAACGTGGGTGTGTGAATATACACTTGCCAAAGTGACATGTAGTTCCATCCTAATTTAGATCTCATTTAACAATGACTGCATCAGTCTAAAATAGACTTACAATATCAAACATAATTAGGCCTTACCAACTTGACAGATCTCAAGTGTAACAACACTGGGTGACACATAGCTCTTGGGAGGAAGGGAAACACTTTTACAGGAATGAGACCTATGATCATTTATCTCAGGTATCCTAAAAAATTGGGAGGTAGGTCTGGATGCGCAGGTATTTTATTCAAAATATTTCTTGGCTCCATGAGAGTTGGAGTTAAATTTTACCATCTTTAATGCCATTGGTAAAGGTGCTACTGAATTTTGATGCATTCTTTGAGACATCTCATCCTGGTTTTTTGTGAAATTTTTGGACTAGGATAGAAAAGAAATTGAAAGCTGTAACTGTCAACCCTACAAGGTAGAGCAGACTAAGAAACCACTGCCATATAGGGCAGGGCTAAACTACTTTTACTGTAATAGCTATAGAAGTAGAATCTTGAATATGCTTCTTCCTTCTTGCACTTTAGCTTCATGTGAACTAGGGAGGGGCTTGCCTGAGATGTTTTCTCAAGTTATTTTATCTGATCTTTGCCTTAGTAGCAGCTCTTCCTCCTGTCCTTCTAGACCATTTCTCCCTATAGTAACTGATGAAAATGCTGTTAATACCTTTCAGGTGGGAAATTCTAGGAGCTATGGTCTGAACACAAAACTAGGTAAATCTGACGTACATGGAAAAATGAAAATTAAAAGATGGGGAAAGATAATGATCAACCAGAAAAATTCAAGGAGGAATCCTACAGTAAATCCCATTTTATAACATATATTTCCCTTTGAAGGGATGATACTAAGAAGGTAGAATCACTACAGTAATTGTTGCCATTTCTAAATTAGAAGAAATTAGAGACAGGAATGCTGCAGTGGTGGAAAGGGCAGGGGACAAAAATAAAGAAACCTGGCATAATTTTGAATCTCTCCAGATTTCACAGAGCACTCTCTTCTGTCAGGAAGCAAGTACAATAATGGATAGCAATGTTCTAACACAGGACTGAACTTGGGAGAATGTGCACAAACTATCATTTTTATTTCCCCTGATATAATTGTTAGACATGAAGTCGTTCCAGAGAAGGACAGAACAGTGAGTCTTGCCCTATTAATGACTACATGATATTATAACTCTGACTTTGCAGTTATAAGGATAGTAAATCCTCTTCAGTAAAAAGTGGTTTGTTTTGGCTGGAAAGAATACTTGTGCTTTTACTGGATAAGATTCTTGGCTTGTCCCACTATTCAGCTCCTGGGATCCCATGATAGTAGCATGCTCACATGATTAGGTAAAGTAACCCAAATATATCAAGTCAGCATTAAGAGTTTGGAAGTCAACAGAGCAATTTTTATATTTTATAAACAGAGTATGTAATAGATAGCAGATGCAGGAGAAAAAAAATGGATAGAGAAACACTAAATTTAATATGTAAAAAGCTTTATTTAGGAACTAACATGATGATAGAAAAGCCTGTTATTTCATTCTATAGTTCTTCTTTATGGAGAGAGACTGAGTCAACTTTTATTTTATTTATTTATTTATTCATCATATTTATATAGCCACCCATCTCACAAAAGTGACTCTGGGCAGCATACAATTAAAAAGACCATAAAATAAAAACAATATTTAAAAAGCATTCTACAATCAAAACATCAATCGATGTTTACTATTAACAAATTAGCAAAAATTTGAGCAATGTAGCCACCTTGAATAGCACAAATTGGAGACAAAAAAGAAAGAATTAAACTGAAAAGAATGATGCAAGTCTCAAGAATCTCAGTTGAACTAATAGGAGGCACATTACACAAGACATGAACATACATCTTCAACAAGAAAAGGATATAAAAGTTCAAAGGCCCTCTGCTAAGGATCTCTGTCTATTGACTTAGTGGTCAATATGTTTATAGGAAGCTAATGGATGAAAAGTTGAATTACAATACAGAATAAGCAAAGACTTGAGAAAGAGAGTACTGTATTTGTAGTTCAGGGCTGAACAGTGGGGTCCTTGGTGTTCTCCAAATTTGCAGATGTTATTTTGTTTCAGTACACTGAAGAGGTTACCTAGTTGTGTAATAAATGTCTGCATGAAAACAACCAAGCTCAGAGAGCACCAAGGACCCATTTGAGAAAAAAGGATGAGACATTCAGTTATTGGACAGCAACTAAGACTGGCTGATGGTTCTCTGCGCTCAACGATTGTTCCGTTGGTATAATGGATGTGTGGATAACCTTGGGGGAGAAGTAAAAGAGATGCTGCCAAGGAAACCATCAGACAAGACAGGCAGGAGCCCCCAGTGGGTTAACAATCAGAGAAAGAAACTTAAGGACCTGTCCTAATGGGTAAAGCAGTTAGAAGTGGCGGTGGGAAGTTTGCACCTTCAGACTTGCAAGGTTCTGCTAATGTAGCCTTAAAATAAAGTAGAATTAGCTCATCTAGTCATGGTTCCTGTCTGGCTTAGCTTGGAGGGCTGACAATTGGTGATTCTTTGCAGACTCCTGATTTCCAAAATTATGAACATGCTCATTCTCAGACTGCTGTGATGTCCTTCTGAAATAGTTAAAGCACATCAATCTTAGATGGTGCAGAAGGGCTGGAAGGGAGAAAGGCTGGTTGTCTGAAAGAACAGTAGCTGTAAGAGAAGAAGGAATTAGGCCAAGTCAAAATAGTTCTCATCTACTGTTTAATGACTCTAGGCTGCACCCCCTCTTTACACTTGCTTCAGTCCTTGTTTCCCCACAGTAGCTCAGGCTATGAAATGATTAGTCTGGAAAAGGAATTCAAGGAATTCTTAGGGGGTGACCAAAGGAATTCATGTAGAGGAACCACCCATCCACATAGTGCTCTACAGACCAGAGCTGAAAACTTAGTTCAATCTGCATTTTATAGTTTATGTGAAATATTCAACTTACACACATGTAGGTAATTAATAGTATAAATAATTTTACAATTTAGTACCTGTTAAAAGTGGTCCTAAAGCAGAGAATGTGTAATTAAAAAGAGTTTAAAATAAATTAGCACATTTAATCTGTGTTCCAGTAAAACCTCACTAAAATAACCCATGTGTTTAAAACGTGAAAACTGCTATTCGCACCGCAAAACTACAAAGCTGCTAGTACAGGCTATCAAAAAGAGAGATGCTTTGGCACACGCATTTGACTTGAATTTACCTGGATGAACAGTTGGGTTTTAAACTTTAAATGATTAAGAATGCCTTTCAGGTTACTGCACAGCTATTCCCTAGCAAATCTACTCTTAAGAGTACACCTCTCCTAGCTGTTAGTTGATAGACATTGTATAAGGGAGAAACATCCCAGTCTTAAACCATATGGGATTTTATAGGTCATCGCAAGGGTGATGCTGTGATGGTCTTAAGGGTAGCTTGACAGCCAATGGCAGCCAGTGCAGTAA
The DNA here is from genome assembly GCA_032468055.1 of Acrochordus granulatus. NCBI lineage: Eukaryota > Metazoa > Chordata > Lepidosauria > Squamata > Acrochordidae > Acrochordus > Acrochordus granulatus. The sequence goes on along the minus strand of JANHZU010003086.1, from coordinate 7,136 downwards.
CAACGCATGGATCTTTATTGTCAGATCATTCATGCTCAGAAAACTATGGCTATATGCAACTGTATCCCATTTCAGGGAAGTACAAAGCAGATAATTACCTCATTAATTCCTATAGAAAGCAACTGCTTTTCCACTATGCTTCCTTCTTGTCAAGATTCCATCTCAGTGGATTAACTCTCAGCTCATCTTATTTGAGATTTCGATTCAATAGCTACATTACGACCGGAATAGTCTGTCTGTCATCCCTCCCTGGTTGCTTCACGCCTGGCTTTCCACCACCTCTACTCCAGCTGTCTCCCAGTCTGCATTATTGCTCACACAGATCCTCTGAAAATCAGAGGGATTGCATGAGCGGCCAGCGTGATCTTGAATTTTCACAGCACCACAAAGGTTTTAACAGAACTGCAGGTCCTGTTATATGGAAAAGGAGATTATGAGATAACTTTAGAGAGAGAGGGTAAAATACAAATGCATTTATAACCACAGTTACAAAGTTTGGAAGCCATTTCCTTATAATTCTTGCTTTCTTTGCATTGTTTCTATCTTGTTAAAACATTCTTCGATAAAAATTATATTTAAAAAGGGAACCTTTTGGATGCCGTTACCAAAGCAGGCCATCTGCACCTCCGCTTGCCGCTTTGAGGTAAACCAACCCTTATTCTAATTCAAAAAAACTGCTTCCCACGTTTCATACTCAGAGACCTCTTGCTTCTTGCCTAAACTACTCTCCTTCAAGCCTCGCAGCAGGTGGCACTGTTCACCTGCCAAAAGTCACATGAACATGAGGCAGCCATCCTTTTTTGATGCAAAGGCAAATCCTAAGTCAGGACAGAGGCTATATATAGTAAAGTAGGGTAAAGTAAAAAATGAAAGAAATGAGAGCCATACGGATATGTCAGAGTGCTCACTAAAGAGCTGTTATGTTTCTTAAGGTACAAATGCAAAAATTGAAATCAGCATAATTAAACTACCTAAATTGTTGTTTCCGAAACACACAAGAGGTTCACTTTGATGCTAAAGCAAAAAAGTTCCATCTGTTAAATTCCCAACCAAGAGTGTCTGCAAGAGGGGTAAAAAAAGGTCAAGAGGACAGCCACAATCCTGTGATCAAAGCCCTAGCCCTTTTTAGCCATGTAAAAGAGTGGGGTGTTGATCACATAGTTATTGCCATTATCTTGATCTTTTTCTTTCTTTCTTTCTTTTTTAGTATCTTCATAGTGGCTTCCAGCCAGCAATGATGAAACAAACAAGAGAGGGCTAGGGAAGAACAGCAGAAGCATCTGCTTTCCTCTTTTGCATATAGCTGTGACAGAAATATTTAAGTGCTTTTAAGCCACTTCACTCATACGAGCCTAAGCAGCATACAGCAATATCTTTGTGCAATACAGAGCACTTAAAACCAAATCAACAAAACCACATACACTTGCATATCTAAAAAGAAATCAGTAAAACAACAGTACAACAGTCCACATCCTTTGCATAATTGCATTCCGTGCAGCAGAAAAATTCATCTCTGACTCCTCTCCTCTCTCAGCAAGGACTCTGTTTTTGGCAGGTAGATTCTATCTAGAGTAAGCCCCAAGTCCTATAGGACTTGAAAGATCATAGAGTAAGCCCCAAGCCATTTAGGACTTGAAAGGTGATAGCTAGCATTTGAATTTCACCTGGAAACCAGTTGGTTACCTCATTATACCAGGAAATCCTGGCTAGCCCACAGGCAGTCATTTCTGCACTAACTGCAGTTTGCAGATGGTCTTCAAGGACAGTCCCATATATTACATTACTGTAGCCCAACTGTGAGATGATGATGACAGCAAGAATGCGTGTTACCAGCACTTTCAGTTCTGCACTAGACAAAGCAGAGAAAAACCTCCTATCCAGTTTCCATTTGTTGCAGTAGAAGCTGAGAGTTCAGGGAAATTTACACTAGCGTTTTGAGCAGGGCACAACACCAACAGCAGCTCATGTTTATTTACTAATTTATTTAAATATCAAGACTGCCTGAGTTCAGCTGGCTTTTGGCACTTACAATTAAGAGTAGAAGACAGTAAAAACAGAAGGAAAAATCAGAAAGAAAGATCTGAATGTCTGGAAGAATAAACATAATGTCCCAAAAGACATCCCTAAAGAAAAGACCGACATCTCAAGTGAGCTGATCTTGCTATAGTCTCAGATTTGCTTCAGAAGCCACAGCAACTCTGCCTTGCCATAGGTCTCACCCAAAAACACCTCCAAAAGTCTTACCAAAGGAGGGGAACCCCAAAAGTCTCAACTTCCAAACCCCAGAACAAAATGTATGTCACATCTCCTAATTCTCTGAAAGTGGAAATGTAGATCTCCATATTATCAATTACTGATGAGAGCACACTCCAAACCACTGAATGAGAAGTCCCAGGAGTTTTATGCAGATGTTAAATAAAACAGAGGAGAAAATTGTACCTTGAGGCATGTCATGCTGCAAGTCCTAGGAAGAAGTGGAGCCACAAACAAAAAGTGCCCCCAACTCCCAACCCTCACAGATAGCCTGGGACACCATGCTCAATGGTACTGAAGACCAACCATAGATCCTTCTATCCTCATCCCATCAAGAGTGACCAATATAGTTTCTTTCCCTCATCTATGTCTAATTCCTGACTGACCCCAGATAATACACTTTCTCCAGAATTCATTGTAACTACTGCCACATCATCTTTGCAACAACCTTCCTTAGAAGGGAAAGGTTGGAGACTGGTCAATAATTATTTAATGTAGCTGAGTCTTAAAGATGGTGCATACTAGCACCCTAGTATCAGGAGGCATTCGCATCAGCCAGGGCGCAGCCTATCTAGCCTCACAGATTGTAGGACACAGTCAAGAAAGCAAGAATCACATTGAATTTAAATGCAAGAATAAGGGATCGGATATTGAAAACTGTAGGAGGAATCTCCAGCTTTCTTTGATTAGTAAATTTGTTAAGCGTCTTTGAAACTTGAATATCTGCTTCTTGGGCTTTTGCAGCCCAGATAGAACTGGTGTTTGTGAGATAAGCTACTAACAACCTCCTCTGTCATCTCCTATCTAGAGTTCCTCCTGTTCCTTTCTTAGCCTCTTCACAATCTCTCACACAGCTTCCTGTAACTCCCAGACTACACATACAAGATGGAGGGAAAAGGCAGGGGTTAGAGTCTGTTTCTTGAAGAACTCTGTCATTTTCCCAAGGATCAACCAGTTCAAAATTCTATCCAATTGCATTTTCAGATTCTGTCCTGCAGCTTCAAACAATGAATTAATATAAAGGATTTTATCTCCAGAGTGCTCAGCTGACATCTTAAAGCAACCTATGAGCAGTTCTTCTGACCCCTCCTTCTAAATTTCTTCCTCGAAATGAACTAGTAAGAAAAGGTCCACAAAGTGGGCCAAACCAGCACAGCATCACCAAGCTTGCCAGAGGTGGAGATTTATAATTGGTTATCCACACACTTATGGTACCACATCCCATGCCACCTGATGACATCCCTCAGTGATCTTATGTAAGAGGAAGGGGCAAGAAACCCAAGCACTGAGGCACTTGCATTGCAGAGGTGTAGGGCCCCGCCACTCCCAAGCTCCAGAAAAATACCACGGTTGGTTGATGTATTAAATTTATCTGCTGAAATGAAACTCACTGCAAGTGACTCTGAGCAACTCACAATAAAATAATAAAATAAACATTACAATCACAATACAAAATAAAATTAGCAACAATTAATTAAGATATAGTTAAGAAGAACAAGATGGGGAGGGCTGGAATAAAGATGGAGCCATCAGTCAAGCAACAAATCAAGCAACTATCCAGCCCCCAAACCAGCTCACAGAAAAGGCTTCTGCCGTCACAGCAGAAAAGACTCATCTTTTGGACCCCACGGGCCAAAGTTCCCTGGCTGATAGGATCTAAAGCACGCCCTTACTGCCAGCATGGGTGAAGAGGGATGAATCCAGTGGGGTGAGAAAGTCCCTTAGATAACTTGGATTAGGTATCAATGCTGCTGAAAAATCCAGGAGAACCAGGATGTATGCGCCATTCTTATCCCATTCTCTCTACAGGTCATCCACAAACAAGACTAATGCTGTCTCAGTGTTATAACCTGGCTGAATCCTGACTGAAAAGGATGTAGATAATTCATCTTATCCAGAGCTCTATGAAGCTGCATACCTACCGTCCTCTTAACTACTTTCCCTAAAAATGGGGCAAAAGTTCGTATGGGGATAGCCCCTTGATTGGATTGAGATCCAATCCGGCAAAACTAAATGCTTTCTACATTTATTCCAAAAGTTAAGAAATGAGAGTAGTGATCCCTAATAGTTAGGGAGTTCAGGAGCCAGTTATCATAGATTAAATGTCGGAAATCATCCTTGGTCTTGACAAAAATGGTAGGAGAATAGCAGGGAAAGTAAAAAGAAGGCATACCTTATAAATTCTTGCCATTAAATTCCTTCATATAGACTAATTCTGTATATAATACTGGTAATGTGCTTCAGAGGATCTAGGATCTGGGGTAAAGGAATCTTTAGGTTAACTCTCACATGTGCCCTCAAATTCACATAGTTGTCCAGATCCATGTTGTTGTTAATCATAAGAAGAGTTGCCCCTTGTACAAACTGCTAAGCTAATTTTAACTTTGATACTGGTTTAGTGGGTGGGGAAATCACTCAGGGTGATAAAGGGCCTGAATAAAGCTGTGAATTTGCTTGGATAATTATATCCAGCTGGTACAACAATGGCTGCATTGTCCTAGATTGGGATGAGGACCACTAAAGTTGCTGGGCTAGCTATTTCATTGTCTGGGCAAAGTGGTCTTGCTACTTTTTTCTGACTTTGGAGCAAGGTAATTAAAACCACTGGCAGGGAGTCAATAACCATCATTTCTTTGATCATTGAGCTCTATGTAAGTTGTAAGGAATGTAGAGATGACCTTGGGGATAGTGAAGGAATGAGTGAACCATTAAGAGGGCATTTTGAATAAGGTCTGCTCAGCCTGAAGGAAACTCAAAATAATACTGCCTTGATTTTGTTTAGCATAAGATGGGACAGAAAGAAACTTGTATAGGTTTTCAAGATTTTGTTATTCTACGACACTACAATAAAGATTATTCCTGAGTTCTCTGCTGTGCCTTTTTCCTCAAAGGGCTGACATTAGGCAGCCTCTCATACCAATGGGAATATTGATGAGAGAATGAAATTGAGCGCATGACCACTAATTTGCTGACACTTTACAATTTAGCTTAACTCTTTGCCTCCACTCAGCAGGAGACTCATAGACACAGCTTGGCTAGATAAATGTAGTAATGAGCAACTCAGAGAATGAGGAAGAGAAATTAGAACCACAACTTATTTAGGAGCTATTGCACTTCTCTGTGAGATGGTTCTCAGAACAGAGCAGAGAGGCATTTCTCCTGCAAAAGCCTTGCTCCAGCCAGAAAGATTCCAACCATGCTACACCCTAAAGCTTAGTGCCATCATGTGGCCATGCAATGTGTTGAGCCACAAAGAAACTGAGAGATCAACTTACCAAAGTCCTAGCTTAATACAGTTGGGGAGTAGGTAAGACTATCTGGGCTGGGGTGGTTGCACCATCAAGGAAGTAAAACTAAGAACTTGATTCAAACAAACTGAACCTTGAATTTTGCTCTTTCCTGCCTCAAAGGGCGATTCATTGTGATACCTCTCCCCTCTGGTCCTCATAGGTGTAAACAGGTTTTATGACGTAGAATGGATTTGGCTTGTCTCCTCTGCATATCAGTTCTGTGGAAGCTGTGATGCTTTTCTACCAAAACTTGCAATCACAGGCAGGCTTCCCTTTAAGGGTACTTTCTGGTCTGACTCTTATTACACTTATCTTTTTGTTACAGGAACAAACAGTATACTCTCTGGGGGCTCACTAGTTTGTCTCTGGTGTCTAGATAAGCACTGTGGCAGAAGGAGAAAAGGAGAATGCCCCACATAGATAGGCAAGAATATTCTGAAGTGTGGGAGTCGGACCAGAAGTCCTCCAAAGTCCTTTCTAACTCCATTATTCTGTATGGAGTGGAAGCAGTAGATCCTGGTCTGTGAGCTGGTTACAGAAAGTGAGCACAGAGTAGCCTTTGTTGCACTGTTAATGGGACAGTCTGCTTGCAAACCAGGGCATGGCCAGATGTGCCAGTAACTAATGCATGACCTGCAAGTTTTGGCCCTTTTTTTTGGAAGGAGTCGGATTTGTTGGTGTTAAGTAAAAGAGGGGGCCTTAATGTACCAGAGGTTTCATGAATTCATTTTAAGATATTTTTTATCTTACCACAATCCCATTTTACAATAGTCACAACTAATTCTCCTACCACAGAAGCAGTGAGTCTGCTATTTGGGAACTGAGCCTGAGCACAAAGATTCCAGGAAGATCTCAGCCAACCATGGCACAAATAACTATTTCACACAGTCCCAGCCTTTTCCACCCTGAAAGAACTGCCAAGAGATGTGCTTCTTCAGGTAGCCTGAATTGCTGGCATCTGCATGTAAAATAAGCACCTTCCTCTCCTAATTATAGGCTTTATAAGCACATGATTTAGAGTGTTTTTGCCTCTGTTTGCAGTTATTGGCTGGGCTTGCAAAACAGCAAGTAACACAATCTGCCTAGAGGACCAAAATGTATGCAAGGGTAACTAAAAAAAACAGTTTCTCTGGGAACTCAGGCAACAGTAACCAACGGTGTCCCTCGCATCCTCCCCTTCTCATGCTTTGCCCAGCCACACAACACACAGCAGCAAGAAACTATTGGCTTAACTCTTGCATCATCTCCACGTTCAGTTTATTACTGCCATTGTTTCCTTGGCAGGTCAAGGTGACATTCCTGTTAGCTATCTTGCAGAAACCAAGTCAGTTCTGCTCTCCATGCAATCTTGGACTTTTCCAGGCTGCATTGCAAGCTTTTCTCTGCCACTGTCTCTCCACCCCACCCCATTCAAAGAGGAGAAATATGAGGACCCTTTTTCTTATCCATTATTTTTAATTCATAAAGTGCTAAATTGTGTTAGAGCAACCCCTCCAAGGCAAACCTTTTGCTAATCCCCTAAGAAAATTTGGATCTTCTTAGGGGCAATCCTATCACATGATACAATGAGCAGATGCTGGCTGTTTCTGCTAA
>JANHZU010003085.1:102175-116682 GCA_032468055.1 Acrochordus granulatus | reverse complement strand
AAAAGACTGTGATGCTGGGAAGGATTGAAGGGAAGAGGAGAAGGGGACGGCAGAGGATGAGGTGGATGGATAGCATAGTCAGTGTGATGGGTGTGAGCTTGGGAAGACTCCGGGAGGCAGTGCAGGACGGGCGGGGGGCTGGTGTAATGCAGTCCATGGGGTCGCGAAGAGTCGGACACGACTGTGCGACTGAACAAGAACAAAAATAGGAATTTTGGTCCATTTAAGTCAATAACTTAAAGTTTTCTAGCTCTTCATGTTCATTTCGCGTCCTGCCACATAATTCCTAGAGAGTATAAGAGTTGACTTTGTCTTAGCTGTTCCAAATCCCTAAAGCTGTCCATCTTTTGTTTCATCGATCTGCTTGAATTTCCTCTCTCTATCAAGATGTTTCTGACTGAAGATGGATGTAGTTCCTGAGCTGTAAAAATTGTAACCTCACATTAAGCCCCAGTGTATTTCTTTACTGAAATACAGTATTCCAAAATTTATTCTGAGCAGGTCATATGTCTCTTAAATCTTTGTGGTGCAAATAAAGGTATCCACAGGAAGTAGATTAAAAAGTCAATATGGCAATGACAGTCGTGCCAGCAGACCCCCCCCCCCGCAATGTATAAGTTATATGAGCATTTGTTCAGCAACTTATGAGCATTTGTTCAGCAACTGTACAAAGTTATAATGGCACTGAACAAAGGGACTTCCGATGTATTCCCACAGCTACAGCCATTGCAGTGCCCGCACACTCAAATTCAGGTGTTTGGCAGCCCATCTGCACTTATGACCATCCGGTGCTGCAATTTCCTCCACCTGCCTCTCTCCCCCCATCTCTTCCCTTTTGGTCTCTGCCATCCTGCTCTCCACCACCCCAGCTGAATTTTGCTGTTATTTTTTTGCTTTTACTGTTGACAAAGTGCCTGACTTGACTGCTGGGCCTTATGGGATTGGCTTTGTGCTGCAAAAAAAGTGAAAAAAGCAACTTAAAAGGGCCGGAGTGCATCATGAAGCCCCTTTACACTGCCCTCTTGGGCCTTGTGAGGCTGGCTTTGTGCTGCACAAAAGGGGGAAAAGGGCAAAAGCAGCCTTTTTTTCCTTTTTCACACACAATGCAAAGCCAGCCCTTACCCCACCCAGGGGCTATTTGCAAACGGGTGTTTCATCCCTTGCTCATTCCACAAAGCCAGCCCCATACAACCAGCAGCAGGCCAGGCGTGCTTCGTCATCAGCAGGAGCGAGAAGGTGGCAGCAAACCCCGGAAGCTGGAAGCAGTTCCTGACATTACTGAGCCTTGGGGCTGAGAGGGACCAAGCGCAGAATGGTTTGGATTGGGGTGGCTACTCAGTTCATCACCAGTAAAATGAACTTAATAATGGCAACGGAGATTGCTGGGATTGTGGTCATTAAATGAAGCTGTCATCTGACGTCTTGCTTTATGACCACATTGCTTAATGGCCAAAATTCCGGTCCCAATTGTGGTCATAAGTTGAAGAGTATCTGAAAAGGTTCTCCCTCCCTCTCCTGCACATATGTACAGAGTTACAGGCAGCCCTGAGTGCAAACTTCATTGCAATGAGGGGAGATTTTAGAAGGCACAACTGGCACAAAGCAGCTTGCTTGTTTAATGTTTTATTCACACAAACTGGCCCGAGTTATCCCTTTACTTCACTTGACTGAACTGGACGGGGAGGTTAGTTTTTCATAGCGATGTGTTGCACCACTTAATGAAATCAACATCAAGCATTATTGTTGTGTGTCAGTTCTTTTTATACAGTCCGTGGGAGCCACACAAAGCTCACACAATGTTTAGTGGCAAAGATATACAAACACTCAAGAGAGCTCAAAAAGAAAAACAAAAGAACTGTTTTTTACTGAGCTAAATACTGCATTTTAGACCAAGGTTTACAAGGAACTGCTTATCTTATTGCAAATAGGGCTTAATAGACAATTTAAGCATTGAATTTTGGTTCCCTAAGCTACGGTTCCGCTTAGCCATGTCTTATTGAACCACACAGAGTGACTGGATTCATAACCAAACCAAACCAAACATATCCTGGTTTAATGGACGCACAAATCCATTCTAGAGAGGATCGAGTTTAAGACAAGGCTGGCTCCGTTGTTTCAACTCCCAGAATTCCTCAGCCAGCATAGGAATTCTGGGAGTTGAAGTCCACACATCTTCAAGGTGGACACCCTTGCTTTAAAGCCCTGGCACCACCGCGTCCGCCGACACGTCTTGGCTCTAACTGAGCTTCAGGCGACGTCGGCCGGACGTGCTTCGGGTCGGGCCCCCACACCTAGACCCCGAGCTTCGACCCCTTGCTGTGGCGCATGCGCACGAAGGCCACCAAACTCCGCAATTAATTTCTAGGCGATTCTGCGGAAGAATCGAATCGGCCCGCTTGGATCGAGGAGGAGGTGGGGGAGGGCCGAGCAACTACGGAACGAAGCAAATCGAGCACCGCGTCTGCCTCAGAGATGTTTCACCGCCGTCGGCCGTTGCATTTTCATTCCTGCCCCCGCATCTCTCATTTTTTGTTTTTTTGCAGCTTTCAAAACCCGGGGGCAGGCAGGTCGTGGGAACGGTCGCCACCGTTTCTGGGGGACGCGTTTGGCCGCCGCCCCAGGCCCCGGCAGGAAAACGAGCCCAGCCTTTCGTTGCCTTCCCGCCAGCCGTCCCGGGTGACTCGGCAGCTTCTGCAAGCGATGCCGCCGGCCGCTGCCGCCCCCTCCCGGCTCTCCCGCCTGGCCCGGTGCGAGGCTCCGACTCCGCCTCCCGTCGCCGCCAGGCGATGCGAATTCCAGATGTGGACGCGAAGACCTTAAAGGACCCCTCGCGGCTGTCTGCCGGGCCGTGGCGCCTCCGGGCTCCCTCCCGCCCGCAGTGCCGCGGGAGCTGCGGCAGCCTCTCGCTCTCCGCTCCGCGCGCCGCAGCCGCAGCCTCCGCCAGCACAACCGAACCCGAAGAAATCGGCCGCCTTCGTTGGGCCGGCGTGGTGGTTTCAACCCAGGGAGGAGGAGGGAAACGGCCGCGTCGTCCAGTGGGACCACGAGGGAACACCAGGCCGACGTTTCCTCATCCTGCCGCAGCATCAGGACTTTTCATGCCTACCTCGGATCCCGCGCGCCCTCCTGTCGCTCCCTCCGCGGGCCGGGAGAGTGCCCCTGCCGCCCCCCGAAACTTCCCAAGGTAACCAGGACGACGCGAGCGCCGCAGGGAGCCCCTTGCTCGCCGCCCGCTCGCGCCCGGCGGCGCGCGGGGCTTCGCCGCGGCTTCTTTCCTTCTTTAAATCCCTTCCTCCCAATATGGGGAAGGGTTTCCTTTCTTTTTCTTTTTTTAAACCCCGCCAGCTCGTCCGCCCGGTTTGGCGGCGGCAGACCCTTCCTCGGCGGCCCGGCTTTGGGGCTGCGCTAAGGCTGCCGCCCCGCCGCGCTCTTGCCCCGGCTGCCGGGGGAATAACGAGGGTGGGATGGCGGGCAGGCGGTCTCCCGGCCCGGCGCCGCAGTCTCGGTAGAGCCTGTGGCCTCTCGCAGCGACCGTGGGGCCTCCGCGGCCTCCCCTCCGACTCATGGGTCTCTCCCCCGCAGGCTGAGCCCCTCCCGGGCTCCGGATCTTCTCCGGCGAGGCGACGGCTGGAGCCGGTGAGTGCCCTCCGACCCGCTGCCGCCTATGCAACACATCATCGAAAACCACCCGGACATGGCAACGGCGCTGCTGGCGGGGGAGAAACTGAAGGAGCTGATCCTGCCCGGGCAGCAGGAGGACAAGGCGGGCTCGCTGGCCGCGCTTCTCCTGCAGCTGAAGCTCGAGCTCCCCTTCGACCGCGTGGTCACCATTGGCACCGTCCTTATCCCGATCCTGCTCGTCACGCTGGTCTTCACCAAGAACTTTGCCGGTAAGGGGCGGGCCGGGGAGGGAGCCGGCGGGGCCGCCTCAAGGATACGCGGCGGGGAGGAATCCCCCGTCGGACAGCCGTTACAGCCGCGATCCTAAGCGGGAGGAGGCCCTCAGAGCGCCAGGGCCGAATCCCCTCCTTGTCCGGAGCCGTTGCAGCGGGCGCCCGCCATCACCCAAGGCCTGCCGGCTTTTCCGTCGCGAGGAGCCGACCCCGAAGAGCAAGGGCGTCCGAACTCGGGCGCCTCGAGGTGCGTGGACTTCAACTCCCAGAATTCCTCAGCCAGAATTCTGGGAGTTGAAATCTACCCGTCTTGAAGTTGCTGTGGGCCCAAGAATGGAGCGAGGGGGTTGAAAAGAAGACGCGGCAAGCCGGAGGGGCCTGTGGTGGAAAGGGGCGCTTTCAGACAGGCAAATCCTGGCCCTAGAGAAAAGAGCCGTTGTGACTTGACGGTGTTGGGTCCTCCTTCAAGCTCTTTTCCCCTGGTAAGCCAGAAAGATGGAAGAGAAGGGGGCAGAAGACAAAGCGTCCCGGCTGGATGATGCTATAGTGTCTGGATGTCCCTATAAATCGGTGAGGGAGGAAGGATGGGTGTCCATCAAAACTCTTCCGTAGACCCATCCCAAGTTGTGTATCGGAAGGTTCTCCCTGGGTTGAATTTCATCAGAGCCTTGAATTCAGTATGGTCATCTCAATCCTTGGCCGCTCAGCCCTTCATCTGTGCTTTAAGACCAGTAAGGGTACCCTACTTGCAGTCTTGTTTATCAAGATGACCGGCTACTTTGGTGCATTAAATGCCTTGAGCGTGCAGAAGCCATGTGTGAATTGAGATTGTCAGCAAGGATAATGGCTAGGGTACGGTTGCAACAAAAAGGCACTAACAAGAAAAACTGGGACTCAGTGTCTGCAGAAGGCCAAAAAGTTGACACAGCTCTTAAAAAAGTCAAGGTGGTGCATGTAAAAAAAGGGTGGGCTTTGATTGCATGGTTGTGGCTGCCATCTTAACTTTTTTGATGCCCCATGGACATTTCTGCTGGATAGGAAATAAAATGGCAAATCAGGGAATGAGATTAAGAGAGCTTTCTTGCTCCTGAATTATGGGCTCCACCTCTCCTTGATGGGCTGCCAGCATGGAATCTGCTGTCCTTCTTGCCAATTCCTAGCCTATTTTTGTTGCTCTACTCATAGCCAACAGATGTTCTTCCTTGCATCTGTTTTGAGGTAGATGGATAGCATTTTTGGAAAGGGAGGCAGTTATATGGCTCCTCTGTTGCCTGGCTGGAGCTGAAATGAAGGTAACCTCATGTGGAGACAGACAGACAGTCACACAGACACACACACATTGCTTAGACCTGTTTATCCCATGATTGGATGAAATGGCCAGAGTTTGGTTCACACAATACACACAAAGTAATATGTGGTGGTGGGATACTAGAAGGATGAGATAGAATTCTGCTCCCCAAAACAACCATATTTATGATATCTGTGTTCCCTCCATTTTTAAATGATCTTCCTAAAGCAGTTTTGTCAAAAGGATCATACTGGCCAGTATTATCCATGAGGAAACAGGGCTAAAAACAGTCAAGATGGCTGCACTTATGTGATTGAGACCCTACTCCTCTTTGTACTCATGCATACAAAAGGAGCAACACATAAACACCAATGTGATTTTTTTATGTGTATATTTCCCCATAGATGTCTCTGGTACTGGCAGAGAAGATTTCACTTATCTCCCATTTATCTATTCACTATTCATTTAATTTGCCTCATATACATATTGTCAAATTGGTATGGCAGTTTTATAATAAAACACAAGTGTTTTTTTTTAAAAAACTAGAATACATATTCAACATAAAAAATAAAATAAGTAAGACTAAAACTTTGGAGTTTAATGACATCAACCCCTTTTGGGCAACTTCAACTTCCAGAGTCCTGCAAAACAGTTCTCACTTGGCAGCTTTTTGGAAGCACATCCAAGTATATATGTATCTTTATATGTATTTATTAGATTTTTATCCTACCTTTATTACTTTATAAGTAACTCAAGGCGGCAAACATACTTAATATTCCTTCCTCCTATTTTCCCCATAACAACAACCCTGTGAGGTGAGTTGGGCTGAAAGCGAGTGACTAGCCCAAAGTCATCCAAGTGTCTTTCATGCCTAAAGTGGGACTAGAACTCACAGGAAGTTGGTGTCAGTCTGACCTCTGGAGAGAAGCTAATGCATGATAGTCTGTGTGTTTTTGTCTTAATGAACCAAAATAAACGATGCATTATATGTCAATAAATGGTCACTGCTTTTATCTTTGGTGGGTCATTTCCTGCTTATTGTGTTTCCAACTCATTGGATTTGGCCTTTTAGAATGCTAGTCTAATGTTTTTCCTTGCATCTGTTTTGAGATATGGACAGCATTTTTGGAAAGGTAGGCAGTTATATGGCTCCTCTGTTGCCTATTTGGAGTGATGCAGACTCTACATAGGATTGCCACGGTGGAAAAAACATTGGAAGAAACCATTTCTTTAACAGCTGATTTAACACAGTGATTTAGTCATTGCTTTCAAGGTGGCTACAGTATTATAACTGGCTTGTTATTGTCATTTATAAGACTTGCTAGGAAGTGCCGTCTTTTATGGCTAAAGGCCTCTTTCCCAACCTGGCCCCTTTCCAGATGTGTGAGAGCTGTGATACTCAGCGTTCCCTGGCAAAAAGGGTCTTTGACAGGAAGTTCTGGGAATTCAAAATCCTGACACATCTGTAAAATGCTTGGTTTAGAAAGCACCTTAAAAGCATTCAAGGGTGTTTTCCGTTTTACTTGGAAACAGGTAAATTCACAGGTACAGTGGAACCTCAGATTACGAGCACCCCAGTCCATGAGATTTTCGCAAGACAAGCAAGTTTTTAATAAAATTTATTTTGGTTGACAAGCAGCAACTCGCAAGACGAGCACCATCCATGAGCTCACACGGAAAATCCCACAATGGAGCCCACGGTTCTCTCGCTGCATAAACAGCGTAAATTAAGTGAAAGGCGTTCAAGAGAAGGAACTCCCAAGACTCAGATTCAGGATTCTCATTCCAGGCAGTCCCCCTTCCCTCCTTTCTTTCCTTTCATCTCCCTCGTGCCAGCTGGGACTGTTCTCAAAACGCACGTGCACACACAAACACAAACCTTTGTCATCTGGCACCATGCAGCTCGTCCCCTGCTGCCCATCTCTTCTCCCCTCATAGCACGGAGGCAGGTTAAGACAAGAAACATTTCCAAACCTCCCAGGAAAGCCCCCCGGAAAGACATTTCTGAGGGAAAAGGGAAAAAGCCCTTTTGCCTCAAGCAGCAGTGGTGGCAGATCCTCCAAGCCAGAGGGGGCGCTGGACAGCAGCTGGCCTAGTAGCAGCCAAGGCCAGAACTTGCCTCGAAGCAGATCCGTAAGTGCTTCTTAGTTTGTTCTATTTCTGCTTTATATTGTATGATAATTATTGTTACTTGTTTCAGATGTTAGGGTCAATCATTTCTAGATAAAATTCCAGTGAAAATGATTTTTTTGTGAATATTTTTGGGGGCATGGAACGGATCATCCGACTTTCCATTGTTTCCTATGGGAAACCTTGTTTCAGTTTAAGAGCATTTTGGACTAAGAGCAGTCTTCCAGAACGGATCAGGCTCGTAATCCGAGGTTCTATTGTAATACGAAATGAAGAAGCTAAAATGCTCTTTAGAATTCAGACAGACAAGCACCTGCCACATAATACCCCAGACTTAACCATTGTCAATAAGAAAAACCAAAAATGCTACAAAGTGAATTTTGCAGTACCTGGATACAGGAGAAAAAAGAGAAAGAACTGGAGAAAATCACAAAGACCTGCCAATAGAAGTAGAATGACTGTGGCAAAAGAAAGCAAAGAAATACCAATACCTTGGGTGCAATCCTAAAACATCTGAGGTTGAACATCATCACTGGATTACCATCGGTATTGACAAAATCACCATGTTTTAAATGGCAGCTTTACTTGGAACAGTTTACATCCTGCAATGAGATTTTTAACACCGTCTTTGGGAAGGATTTGATAGGTGTGTAAATATGCAAAATCTAGACTAAACATCTGGCTGACTGAATGATGAACCATAACAATTTTTCAAAACATGTGCTTTATATAACTCATTTCTACAAAACTAAGTTTTCATAAAAATATGTCCGCGCGCATACATCCTCACCCTGTCTGTTCAGTCATGTCCAGTTATTCTCACTCAGAGACTACTGGATAAATCCCTGCAGTTTTCTATCCTGACAATTTGCTCACTCTTTCAGTCCACAACAATTTAAAAAAAATGAAAACCATTTGTCAACAAACGATAATAATATGACTCACAAGCAACATCGTATTCTACTTTTAAACTGTAAATAACAACATCCCATCGACCGTTTAACGATGAAAGTCAGCCTGGTGTTGGTTGTGTAATTACAAAAGTGATTTCAGTGAACATCTCTAAACAATACCAGGTAGACCACAAGAGTGATTACTGTCCATGGAACCTGCTTCCTGCAGAGAGGTGAGCCATTCTCCCTTCTCTGTTTCTCTTTGCACCATAATAATAATTTACTGCCATAAACAAGCAAAACTACATACCAGGCACTGGCCGCTATTAAAATTGGGTAACAGACCATAACATCCACAAATGAGGTCTTGCAATATTAACAATCAACAAGGCATTGGAGCAAATGCTCTTAATTTTGTCAGGGGTATAAAGTCTGCAAAATGAGCACATGTGGTTTTATCCAAAAATCATAAAAATTTAATTGAAAGTTTATGTTTATTAGCTCATATGTTATGTGAAGAAATATCTACACACCACAATGGGCAGGAGCTTCATACAAATGGCCTGCTCCAGAGTGACTTCATCCAGTCTGATGAAATAGGATGGGAAGCAGAATTACAAGTGAACTGTCCTCCTTTTCTTGTGTTTCTGGCATATCATCCAAAAAAAAATTACACAGAATTTAAAGCCATGTATTGTATTTGTTTAAAGTATTAATAGCTTTTCATATTTATTTCTGATTTAGTATATTTGCTGCATTAGAGCTAGCTGCTGTGATATGACTCACAACATGTGGAGGATTCATTGTGTTGGTGTTATTCACCTACTTTTTTTGTTATTTTGGCTGTTGTATCTGCTTGTTTTATTTTCACGTTGAATGCAATAGCCTTATGATCCATCTTATCAAAACATTTATATTAGTGACAAGATTCTGAGACTATGTAGCATTGCATTCATGGTTATAATCTGCCCTTAGTTAGATGCTCTAAGGGGCAAGTATTTAGTGTAGCTGGAAATAGGGTATCTTCAGAACATGCATTTTCTCAGTTTATGTGAGAAGGGTTGATGCAACCAATACAGCATTACTTTTCTTTTCCAGGCACCTTTTTGGTGTCATCAGATCAGTTGAAGTTCTTGATGTATTAGAAGGAACCGAGACAGTATAGCCGCAGCACTGAATCACACTGGCACAGACACCCAGCATGATTTTGTGGAAAAGTTTGCCTCCTTGTTGACTTTTAATTAGAGGGATTCTGCCTCTTTGAAATACGGAACAATACCATTTCTGTTGCAGCCTTTCCTGCCTTCCTATAGAACTTGGATTCTAGAGTGACTGTATTCTAGGGTTGTCATCAATCTTCCAGCTTTCAGTAGTGCTTGTTAAATCTAAGATCAAGCATTCCAGTTCTGATTTTGGCTGGAGGTGTCTGATACTTCAACTCAACCACTGAACTCTTCTTGATTTTTTAAAAACCTGATATATACTTTTGCTCCTGTGACTCTGCAGTTTTCTGGAACAATTATACTTATATTCTAGTTGTGCACCATACCATTTTGAATAATTGCAATACTTTTCAGTCTCATCACTGGGGATGATTTTTCCTAAAATAGATGTTCTTCACATTCTGTGACCTTTGCCCCTAATCAATTTTAAGATTCCTCTGCCATCTTTTCATATTAAATACCAGCTTCTGATCTTCTCTGGTTGCAATGAAACTCATTACTTTGTGTGTAAATAGTTTAGAGATCCATACGAAGCAGGCCATAAATTCCTCAGATTATGCTAGATAATTATATAGTAAAAAGGCCTATTTAAATTATTTCAGTCTTTCAAGAATAATGGGAAAGAACAGAATCATTGAGGTGGAAGAAGCCATTTAGGCTATCAAATGTAACCCCTTGCATCCCAGAAATTTGATGATAAAGCTACTGCTGGAATACATTCAATGAAGAGAAATCTACCACCTTTCAGGATGATATGATCTTACTGTTTTGTTTTGTTTTTTTTTTTAAAAAAACAAGCTCCTGACATTTAATCAGAATCTGCTTTCCTGTAACAAGATCCTTTATTCCATCTCTTGCACTCTGGAACAAGGGAAAACAGGATACCCTCAGTTATCTTTCCTTAAGGCTAAATATGCCAGCTCCTTCAATCTCTCTTAATAGGACTTACTGTCTAGTCTTCTCAGCGTCTTTGTGATCCTTCTCTGAACCAATTTTAATTTCTCTGAATTCTTTTAAAATTATGGTGCCCAGAATCATAGCAGGGTTTGACCAAAGCAAAATGAAGTTAATTTTTACAACCTGTGATTTGAAAATATACTTCTCTTGACATAGCTCAAAATTGCATTTGTCATTTTTTAAGCTATGTCACAATGTTAGTTCATATTCAACTTGCAAACAATTATTTTTTACCAATGCCATTACTAAATCAAACATCACGCATTCCATACATGTAGAGGTGATTTGCACTTCCTCTGTTAAATTTCATTATGTTGCTTTCAGGCCATATCTCTAATATACTGAGATTGTTTTGCATTTGTTTTTTTTTGTCTAGAATATTAGCCATCCTATCCAATTTTGTGCTACTGACTTCAGCATTTCATCCATATCAACATTCAAAATATTGAAGAATAAAAGAACAAAGTTTAATCTGTGTATAATCCAACTCAAAACTGCTTTCTATCTGATAAGGAGCCACTGAAGTACACTTCTTGAGTAAAATTTTCTGGTCACCTGCATTCATTTAATTGTCATGTCACCTAGCCAGCATTTAACTAGCTTGCTAATTAGTATGTCATGCTCTTTGTCAAATGTTGTGTTGACATTAAGACAGTATATCCATGTAGTATTCTTGAAATAATGAAGAATTAAGGAAACAACTTAATTGAGTTAAGAATTAAGAAAAACTGAGTTAAGGATTGACAAGCAAAATTTATTCTTAATAACTTCAGTCTGACTCCTGGTAATTATTTCATTGTTCTCAAGGTGTTTAAAATTCACTGTTTCTGTAATCTGCTCTAGATTGATGCTAGGCTGATTACTCTACAATATTATGAATCTACCTTTTTCCTTTTTTTGAAAATAGGGAAAATATTTGCTCTGCTTTAGTCATTTGTTATTTCACTGGTTCTCTAGGATTTCTCAAATATAATAATTTGGCCATATTAGCTACTTCCTTCATTATTCTAGGTTGTAATTCTCTGATTTAAACTCATTCAAAGTAAAGAGATTGTCTCTATGTTTAACATATTCAAGATGGAATGTTTTCCTTTCATTCTTTTGGGCACTGTTTCAGATAAAATACATTTTTTCTTAGATAAAATTGAATCAAAGTAGGATTTCACTAGTTACTTTTTTTTGTTCACATTTTGCTATTTTCCCTATACTGAATCTTTAATTTCCTTTTTATTTTGAATATATGTAAAGAAGCTGGATTTGTTATTCTTAGCATTCTTAGTTAGCCTCCGCTCATTTTGAACTTTCACTTTCCTGACATCAGCTGTATCATTCTGAAGAAATCTGTGAATACCCTTATTTTACAACCTGGTTCTGTTTTTATTTCATATGTAGTTTGCCTATTCTCCCCAGATGTTTATTAAGTCTTTTCAGTAGCTGCACTGGCTTCTGTTGTCCTCCATTTTTTTCTCTTTGTAATTGTTTGCACTTGTGCTTATAATGTAATATCTTGTTCTTTAAGAACTCCCATTTATCCTGAGTGATTTTTCCCATTAACTTCTTCTGCCATTGGATGTTATTTAGCATTGCTTTCAGGTTCTTCACATTTCCCCTGGATTCTGTTTGGAAAACTCTGCTCTAAGTATTAATGTAGAGACGATGAAGGGATGAATCAATGCTCTTTTTGATTTTTCATTTATTAGTATATGAAGTTTTTCATTTACTCGTTTTAGCAATACTCTCAGGACAATCCACTTTGTGGATTTTTATTTCTGTCCTCTCCAGGATTCAGTTAACAGCTTCCTAATCAAGTTGATCATGGTTTGATCACATTTTTACCAGTTCTTGTGAGGTGTTTCTTATCTCATGCCAACAGCCCATTATTAGGTTATCAAACTCTATTGTCAGCATCATTTGCCAAACCAATTGTTGACTTTCAGGATTTTTATTTTGCTTTACAGTCCTCTCCCATGGACTAGAAGGATGAATGACAATACGAGCTTGCGCCTATGGGATCTTGAATTTTTAAAAGTTCACATTGGTATTTGCAGTACAATTTGCCCCCAAATGTATTAGTAGGAAAAGATAATTGTCACTGGACTTTATAAAACTTATAAATTTTCTGATCTTTGCTCTTGATACCCAGTATATTTCATAGACAGATGGGTCCGGTCACCAGTTACCCTGACCTTTCTCTTTGTCTTTTTATAGGGCAGATTGACATCTTCTGCCTGTCAAGGACCACCATTTTGCAGGGTCTCCTTTTCCTGAACATTTAGAGCCTGTTTCATCTTCAAACAGTTTCTGAGTAACAACAGCATGATGTCTCTTGCTTCCAATTTTATTCTCATCTTTGGGGCTTGCTCTTCTATGAGATTGTCTTCCCTAAGAAAGTTTCTTCCACTATCAGTTTTCCTCAAAAAAACTTCTTTCTTTGACCTGAGAGACAAAAAGAAGGTGGGTAAGGAAAGGAAGATGTATATGGACAAGAAAGAATAAACTACAGCATTTTCCCTTGACATGTAATTTTCTGTGTGGAAAAAATAATTACATTGGTATTAAAAACATCTCTTTATGGATGTAAGTTATTTATTTAATCAATTCTATAGCTGCCCCTCTCAGTTAATGAGTCTGGGCAGTTTACAATAAAAAAGTATCAATATCAAAAGTAAAATAATAACAACAATAAAATCTAAAATAAATATACATAATAAATAATGTAATAATTTGCAGTTCTAAGCTGAGAAGTCCAGTGGAAAGATGCATTAATGCATATTGTGTATATTGATTGAGCAGGACAATCATTCACAAATGTGATGGAATCTTTTAAGCAACAGATCTCTTGTTGCTCATTGTCATAATTGTTGTAATAAGATATGCATGAGAAATTTGTGTAAGTAAATTACCCCCTTCCCAGTGAGGCACCACCTTGCTGTGGTTGGGGAGCTTGTGTGCTCTGAAGAAGATGAGAGCTCTGCCAGAGCTTCAACCATACTGATAGATCTCATCAGAGAAACCTGACAAAGAGTGTCTCCCTCCCATAACAAATATGAGATGTAATTTACAGGAATCCATACCAGCTCAATTGTCACCCAGGTTAACTAGATGTTGTTGGGGTTCCTGGACATCTAGTGAAAAATGGGCTAAGGATTCCACTAGAGAAGGAAATGGCAACCCACTACAGTATCCTTGACATGAAAATCCCATGGACAGTAACAAAAGGCTAAAAGATAGGACACCAGAAGATGAGCCTCTCAAATCAGAAGGAATTACAATAGCTCCGGAAAGAGTGAAGAGGCTGGACCAAAGCCAAAAAAATGCTTAGTTGTGTGACTGGAGGTGAAAGGGAAGTCCAGTGCTGTAAAGAACAATATAGAATAGAATCCTGGAATGTAAGATCTATGAATCAAGGTAAGCTGGATGTGGTCAAACATGAGAAGGCTAGATTGAACATTGGCATCTTGGAAATCAATGAACTAAAATGGACAGGAATGGGTGAATTTAATTCATATGACCACAACATCTACAACTGTGGACAAGAATCCCTCAGAAGAAATGGAGTACCCATCATAGTCAATAAAAGAATGAGAAAAGCAGTACTGAGGTACAATTTCCAAAATGACAGAATGATCTTGGTTCAAATCCAAAGCAAACCAATATCACAGTAATCCAGGTCTATGCCCCAATTGCTGATGGCGAAGAGGCTGAAGTTGACCGTTTCTATGAAGACCTACAACATTTTCTGGAATTCACATCAAAAAAAAAGATGTCATTTTCATCCTAGGGGATTGGAATGCTAAACTCGGAAATCAAAAGTTAACCGGAATAACAGCCAAGTTTGGCCTTGGAGTACAAAATGAAGCATGGCAAAGGCTAACAGAATTTAGCTGGTAATAACAAATACATTTTTCCAACAATCCAAGAGGCAACTCTACACACAGACAACATTAAATGCTCAATACTGAAATAAGATCAATTATATTCTTTGCAGCCAAAGATTGGAGAAGCTCTATATAGTCAGTAAAAAATAGACCTGGAGCTGACTGTGACTCAGATCATGAGCTTCTTATTGCAAAATTTAGGCTGAAATTGAAGAAAGTAGGGAAAACCACTATGTCATTCAGGT
>JANHZU010003085.1:90702-100954 GCA_032468055.1 Acrochordus granulatus | reverse complement strand
GACTTTTAAGGAGGCCCTGGTTCATCCCCTATAAAAAAAATCACTGGACTCCATCTACCTGGACAACTATTGTCCAGTCTTCCATTTGCTCTTCTTAGGGAAGGTGGTTGAGAAAGTGGTTGCATGGCAGCTTCGGAGGATCCTGGAGGAAATGGATTTTCTGGATCCTTTTCAGACTGGGTTCAGGCCTGGTTATGGGTCAGAGACAGCATTGATCACTCTTGTGGATGATCTCTGTAGAGAGCAGAATTGTGGTAGTGCATCCATCCTGGCTCTTCTTGATCTTTCGTCAGCATTCAGTACCAATCGACCATGGTATCCTTTTAGGTCAGCTGTGCGGGCTGAGGCTGGGTGGTGCAATTTTGCACAGGTTTAGCTCCTTTCTCCATGCTGGTCCCAATTGGTATTAATAGGAGAGAGAAGTCCAGCCCACGGCTGCTACTTAGTGGTGTGCCCCAAGTTTGGTGCTTTCTCCTCTCCTTTTTAACATCTTCATGAAACTGCTGGGTGAGATCATCTGTCACTATGGGATGAGGCACCATCAGTATGCTGATGATACTGAGATTTACTTCTCCATCCCTGGTAATCCAAGTGAAGCTGCCTCAGCCCTGACTTGGTTCCTGGAGGCTGTATGGGTCTGGATGGGGAACAACAGGGAACAACCTGGGCAAGACTGAGTGACTCTGGATGTCTGGAGATCCTGGTTCTGGCACTTTAACATCTTTAACTCTAGATGGGGTTGCACTACCTCAGACAGACCCAGTGGGGGTTCTTCTGGACTCGTGACTCCTGTTCCTTGTGGCAGTTGTGGCCAGGAGGGCCTTTGTGCAACTTTGTGTTGTGCGCTAGTTACACCCCTTCATAGACCAGGAGTCACTTCACTCGGTCACTCATGCTCTCATCATCTCTGCATTGGATTACTGCAATGTGTTTTACATGGGAATACCCTTGAAGAGCATCCAGAGAGTGCAGCTGGTGCAGAATACAGCTGGTAGGAACCAGTAGATTGGCCCATGTAACATCTTTATTCCACGAGCTGCGTTGGTTGCCAGTCTGCTTCTAGGTGCAATTCAGGGTGTTGGTTTTGACCTTTAAAGCCCATCATGGCATGAGACCAGGCTATCTGAGGAACCGTCTCACTCTAATGGGGATGCCCCTCTCCACCAGAACCAGCAGAAGAGACCTCCTCCGGATCCCGTCAGCCCAAGGATTTTCAGCTGATGGGGTCAAGAAGAAGAGCCTTTTCTGCTGTGGTTCCTGTACAGTGGAGCATCCTGCCCCTGGAGGTGAGGTCTGCCCCCACCCTTATAACCTTCTGAGAGAGCATTAAAACCTGGTTCTGCCAGCTGGCCTGGAGCTCTAATGGGAGTACATTGTGGAGGTGGTTGGTAATTTAGTAGTCACTTCTGTTCCCCCATATATATTTTGGCTCCTCCCCTCTTGGTCTGGATGGGTTCTTTTTAAATGTTTTTAAAGGGTCAAATTGTTTTTATTACTTTTATCGTAAGTCGCTGAGAGTCGCTTCAGTTTGGTAGCATATAAATTTAACAAATACATAATATCAATGGGGAAACTGGCAAGAGATTGCAAATCATGGTCATGTGATGTTTCATTGACAAGCATGGGTGATTTGTTTAATGACTACAACTGGGACTGCTGGGACTGCTGTTACTAATTAGGATGGCCATATTCAGATTCAATCTGAATCTGAAAAGTAGTAAACAGATACGATCTGAAGAAAAAACAGATTATAGTAAAGATTTGATTGTGACTACGTTGTCAAGTATTTTAAGGTTGTGGGGTGAACTCAAGCCAAGCAGTTGTGCAGTTGCCTGACCATATCACTAGAATAGAACAGCTACCTTTTAGGAGGGCAAGAACAGATAGTATATTTCTGCACTCATAACTGTCCTGTGGCAAGTACACCTTCTGGGCACATTTTCCTGCTGCACTTTTAAATGTTCTTTTTAAAAGTTTTGTTCTGAATGCTTTGTCCATTTTGACTTATAGTCCAACTTCAGAAATTTATTGGCTACGTCAAAGAGAAAAGAATGCCTCCTTAACTAAGTCAGGGGCTACTTTTACTAGAAATATTATAAGAGTACAGTATCTTATAAAGAGAAGGTTGCCAATTCAAATCTTGCCAGAAATTTGAGCTTTTTAAAAATTACTCTTTCTTTTCTTGAGCTACCTATTTTCCTCTGGGCTTCTTTTTTTCTAAATAATACCAGTGGTAAACTGGTATTTTTCATCTTTCTTCAGTCATTTGAGAGTGATAAGCTTAAAAATAATCTTTTTTTTTAGAGCCACGATTTCTAAGTAGCTCTAGAAGACATTAGAGATCAACAGGACAATATAAATGCAATGCTTATTTTAAAGCTGGGTGCTGTGCCTGCATTTTGGTGTTTTAACTTTGTATATATAAATTCAATTTAAATTTGTACATAAAAATATGTCTATTCAAACCTGCCTGCTGCTTTCCTGGGACAGGACAATGGGAAGGCACAATTGCAAGAAATTGACCAGTGGATGGGCATGGTATCCTGTTGTCCAGACAAAGACCTTGCAAGTTGTCAAACTTGTCTCAACCTAGACAGGATTTTCTTAAGCCAGTTTAGAGATCAGGTGGAAGTAGTACAGGGAAGGAACATTTTAAGGATGTCATGTGGATATACTCTTTCTAAGTCCAACTATCTTCACAGGGAAAGAGTATTAGAAGGATGGAATGACTGGAGCCCTGCTGTTCATCTTGCTATTTTCAGCTCCTAAGAGAAAAGAGAGAGTAAGGCAACAGATAAATAAAATACCTGCTTCAGAATAACTCATACTAGTTATAAGAAAGGTGGCATGGCTTCATTAAAACTTATTTGTTTGATTATTGACTGAACCAAGAACCTGATGGGTAAGTCAACTTTTTGTACATAGGAATGAACTCTGGGAGTGTTTGTTGATTTAGCACTAATATCCTAGATGTTTTTGGTCGATATAGTTCTGAATTTCTCTTACAAAAGAGGAATATTGAAGGGGTGGCTTTAGGTTAAGGTCAAGTAGGTACTGGCCTATGGGTTCTGTGACTTGGGGGCACCAAAATTGAAATGATTTC
Organism: Acrochordus granulatus; assembly: GCA_032468055.1. Taxonomy (NCBI): domain Eukaryota; kingdom Metazoa; phylum Chordata; class Lepidosauria; order Squamata; family Acrochordidae; genus Acrochordus; species Acrochordus granulatus. The sequence goes on along the minus strand of JANHZU010003085.1, from coordinate 97,851 downwards.
TGAAAAACACAATGAAAATATGAAAATGCAATAATAGTGCACTCTGTGAGCCAGCAGTTAAATATTCAGTTAAATATAATTAAGAAGCAACATCTTGAAATTCCTTAGAAAATCAGAAGATGAGCCAATGACTTGGGGGGCACCAGAATATGACTTTGCCTAGGGTGCTTAAATGTCTAAAGTCATCCCTGGTAAGTTGGATACAGTTAGCTCTATGTAGAAATATGTTGTTTAGGTTATTACATGATATTGCAGATGGAGTTTTAATTAAGAAGTCTTCTAGTTCTAAATAATATGTGAAAAAAGAAGAATCACACCTTTTCTTACATGGGGTGTCTGTGTGTGTCTGCAAGTGTAAAAAGACCTAAGCTCTAATTAGTACTGAATGCAAGTGTTCAATAATAAATATTTGAGCAAAAGAAGCAAGCCTTATTGGCACTGATGAACAAAACAGAGAAGGGAGACATAAAAATACTGTGGGAGATCAGGTATAGGGACTAAGCTTTTGAGGAACATAAGAGAGGTGGCTCCATTCTTAAGGGGAGGGAGAGTTTCCGATGAGGGGGAGAAGGAGAGTATTCAGTTGTCAGTTACCAGAACTGATAGTTTAATGTGTTCAAGGAATCATTTTCTTTGTCTAAGTATCTACTACCCTCAGCCTGATGCAATCTGGTTGTAGTATAGAATATTTTCATATCTTTACAGGTCTAGATTTATTCCATGGTAGCAAACTGTAGGGACTTAGTAGACTTATCTTCCATATAGTAAAGGACATGTGAGCACAAGCTTTGATTACAACAAGTATTTTCAACTTGCTCAGGATCACTAGGGAAATAAATGACATCTAAAATGCTGTTGCTAGCTACTTCAGATATCTTAATTGTGTTTGATTAGCATTATTTGCATAACATTTGCTTGGATATGGTAAATATTAAACAAGAGATGGCAGATGTGGCCTGATTTAAAATAAATATACTGAAAAGTGAAAATTATTTAGAGCGGTCACACAAGACCTTGCTAGGTTTACTTGGAAATCATGAGAAGTTATAGATTATATTAATTTAGAATTTAATTTTGTAGTATCTCATAGCATTTTTTTTTCATCTAGATTTTGGAATTTTAAGGAAAATTCTATGTTAGCCTATTCATATGAGTGTGATTGAACAGATTTTTTTCAATATGGCACTGGTTTTCAAACAGAGAACCTCAGTGAGTTTCGTTATACCTTTAAGAAGTGTGGACAATGGCATTCAGTAATGTCATGAAACACTTGGAATTATATTTTGAGTTCTCCACGGATCAAATAACTTTTTCACCTCCAGTTGTGGATAAGTTATTAAAATTCTTCAATACATCCTATAAAAAATAAAATCCTACTGATCATTATGCCTGATAAATTTAATTTATTTAATTTATTCTGTGTGCTTGCTATATAAGTGGCTGGTGAAAATGTCCCATTTACATTTAGTTGCATAGTACCATAGTACTAAACAAATTCATAAAATGGTCAAAATGATGACCTCATTATAATAATAAGTTGAAGCACATGTTCATACCTCCCCAAATATGCAGGGATAGCTAAAAGCCTGTGCACATAACAACTATTTCTTTTACACATAGAATATATTGGTTGCCCACCTACTGAGCAGAAGGAGTGTTTTATATTTCATGTTGATTTCCCATTCAAACCTCTGTTCCTCCAGAGGAAAAACCATTGTAGGAAAACCCTAGGAATCAATGTCACTGACTTAGATGAATTAATGAGGTGGTTCATATAAGAGAGGTCCTTGTGCTTTTTCTTTGTAAGGAAAGTTTTTCTGAGAAGCTGTCTCAACAAGAAACGAAAACTCGAAATTCTAAGAATTTCCATGTTTAAAATCACAGGATATATGCACAGTTGAAACTGTGACAAATGCAGATTATAGGCACTCATATAATTTGCATTGCTTTGCAAATTCCTGTAATGTTACAGCAATCATCTACTTTTTGTGGCATGGGCTTATCTTTCAGCGATTTCCACACTTGTACCTGCAAAACAACTGCTTGCAATGCTTGATTGGCTGCAGCCTGATTGCACTGGAATTGACTGAATCTTGTTTTTAATTTCTGAGCTGAAAGATTTCTGGGGAAAATAACACTTCATACATAATATGCCTGAAGATAAGCAGATTTGTGTATCTTACTAAGGAATTATTAATACTGACTACACTATTGCTTCAGGCAGTTAGGCAGCAGTGCTAACCAAATGGATCCTTCCAAGCCTTTGTTAACTCAGTCTGAAGGAGTAAGTGCTAGAGGGAGCTCTTCCAAAGGAAGCTGCTTTTCCGGGCTGTGATTACAATGGGAGTTTTTGCGGTCCCCGTAATAGTTTGGGGGTTGTTTTTCACCCTCCCACTGACCTTCCTTGTTATTTGCTATTGTTCTGCAGCTAGAATCCCTCTTGTTGTACATTTAGCTAGATGCCACTAGGCAAAATAAATATTTTGGCTAAATGAAAAAGCAACATGGTGCTGGGGGGGCCTCATGAGAGAAGTAATAATAAGAGTAGTAATGTAACTTGTTGCATTTCTCTTTCTCTTTCTGTGTTGATGTGTGTGTGTAGCCTCTGCTTGTGTCTTCATGTGTGTTTCTGTTCTCCCCTTGTGGATCTATATGAGCACTAAAAAGTAGAGTGGACTGAATGCATTGTACATTCTGGAGCAGGAGGTAGGAGGACATGGAAGAAATCAGTGGCATTTTGAGCTGCTGCCCAATTATCTCAGATCGTAATCCAATGAAGGTATTTTTTTAATGTTTCTCTCTGTAGCCCCAGTCTGTATTGATCCTTTCTTAACTCAAATATTTTCTTTGGAGGCTTCTCTCCCATAAAAATTGGCCCTCTTCTGTTCTCTTTTTGGAGAATTAGTCTGCATCTTAAGCTGCTTTCCAAGATTTCATGGGTTGGAAAGAATAACAAAATGAACAGGAGATTTAGAGCATGCATACACACAAAGATGCAACACTAGCCCCATTCTCCAACCAGATCCTAGATGGTGCCCAGATTGAGCTATGAGTCAAAGGCCTAAGCAGAGTTTCAGCCAGGGAATACAGGATCTAGATGGAAGTAGAACTCAGAAAGTAACATGACCCCCCAACCTTCAACTGAAGTGAGCAGGACCCCTGTAAGCAGATTAGAAGCATATATTCCATAAGCATGAGAATTGGTTCAGCATCTTCCAAGGTCTGAATTGTATAAATTGCACATCTGACCTTATTCTCAGGAGTGGGCTGTTAATCCACTTTTGTGTCCAGTTTGAATGTACTGTTTCTTCCCACACAGTTGACTGCTTCTAAGATTACCAGCACAAGCTACAACCCTCTTGCAACAGTTCCTGCCCTGCATTGTGAAGATAAAAAAGCCTGAGCTAATATAGCAGGGGGTGCTAGTACACTGGGGGTCAAAGTCATACTGTGACAAAAGGGATGTGAAATTTCTTCCACACTGCCTTTTATTTTATTATGCTTCAAGGTACATTTGACCTGTGCTAAGTAAGTTCTTGCATTTTATCTCTCCCCAGTTTATAAGTTTTTTGGGTTGAAGCAAAAATAATAAATTATTTTAATATAATTATACATTGTAATAATATAATAACAGAGTGCATAGAGTTATGCTGTCCATCTGGATTATTTCAGAGTTAAGTGTGACTGTTGTTTTACAATTATATAATTTCAAAAGGAAAAAAAATCCTGGCTCTGCTACTTAATTGATGAGGGAATAATTTGGCTTCGTACTGAGATATTTGAAAAGTTCTTATGTGTGTCCTGACAACAGCATACAAATACTTCTCAGTGGGTTCACAATATTAATTACTCAAGGAGGAAAGCAAATAAGTGATTTCACATCAGTTGCTGCTGACATATGAGAAGTGTTGAACTACAAATGCCATCGTTCTTTGATTTAGGCAGCAGAGTGACAACTGCTTTTGGGAATTTGTAATCCCAGTGGCCATGTTGAATAGGAATTAAGGTTTGAGGGCAGATAATACAAAGTTCCCCATCAACTTCTTTGGTATGGTCTTCTCTTGTTATTTCAGGATTGTTTCTAGTGGAAAAATAGGAGAGCAAATACTGGGATATCTGTTTGAGATTGGTGAAATTAAATCCAGCCATTGCAACAAGCAAGAACCGTACCTAGCATAGTATCTATATACCTATAATAATACTGAATTATACACTGATATAAATTCTCCTTTCCAATAGCAGCCTCTACTGCAGCAAGCAGACCCTCCCCACCTTAAAATATTGTCCATACTTCATGCATAGAAAGGTTAAAAAATATATGAGGTCTCTATGGAATCAATCATGACTGATTCAATCACTGATGAGTGATTCCATTCATGTTGTCACATCATGTTGTTTTCTTGGCAATATCATGCAGTAGTTTGCCACTGCCTTTTTCCAGGTTGTTTTCAAAGTATCCTGTCTAGTTTATAGCCTGGTAGTGTCTGGTAGCTTCCCATCCAAATACTACTCAGGATTAACACTGTTAAGCTTCTAGACACAGACAAGTCATAAACTATGAAAAAGGACCTTGAAGATTATCTCCATTTTAGCTCAGTGCAGAAAACTACTGTTACACCATTTGTAATAGTACAAATGATTGATTAATACCCAATCAATCTCTTCTTAAGTGAAAGAAGTCCACCAGTGATAGATGTCCAACATCTCCTGAGGAAGTTTGTCTATAGTGGCATAGCTCTTATTATTAGGTTTTTTTGCCCCCTGAGGTCTAACTGAAATTCACTTCATTGTAATGCAAACCTATTGTTTCTTGTTCCATTTTATGGTAACCTATAGCCCAGTCTTTTACACAAGAGCTTTTCAGTTACTTTATTATGACAGTTATCATGTTTCCCCAAAGCCATTAGTTCAACAAATGTTTAGGATGAATACCATTTCTCAGAAATCAGTAAAACCAGTTTCTTTATTAACTATAGCAAAGAATAGTTCTATCGCATGACCTAAAAGCTAAAAAATGCTCATTTAGTTAGGTGGTTATGCATGGTTTTTCTGATGGCTCTTCAAATGGTCTTTGTGGGGGGGGAAATTTATTTTACTTGAATGATCTACCTGAAATAAATTTAAGGAGTGTGTTTTAAGTTGTTTAGGATGCTTCACTGTATCTCATATTGAGAACTGAGTGGACATTAATTGCAATTAACATGTTAACGTGAGAGTATTCAGACATGCACACAAAAACAATCTTATGGTACTAATGATACATATTCATTTGTAGGTACAAACCACAGAATAGTTATTTCATTAACAACACATTCAGTTCATCCAGATTATGAGAGATTTCTTACTTAATAACAATAAAAAAAGTTAAAGGTTTCCCCTGCCACTCACTTGGGGGTAGTGCTTATCTCCGATTCACAGCCGAGGGAGCCAGCATTTGTCCAAAGACACTTCCATGGTCATGCGGTTGGCATGAGTATACACCAAGGTGCATGGCACTCTGTTACCTTTCCCATTGAATTAAGTGGTACCTATTTATACACTTGCATTTTTACATGCTTTCAAACTGTTAGATTGGCAGGAGCTAGGACAAGTAATAGGAGCTCACCCTGTTACGCGGCAGTGCTTGGGTCTTGAACTTGCGCTGCCAGTCTTCAGGCTGACAAGCCCAGTGTCTTAACCGCTCAGCCACCACACCACTTTAATTAATAAAAATGCAGTTTTTCAAATAACTTATTGATAAATGTCATAAAACGGAATGGATTTTCTTTCTGAGTAAACATGCTTAGGATTTTCAGCTTCAATTGAAACTATACCCTCCAAAAAGGTTCAGGGCAAATAATAATTCATAATTAAATAAAATATAATTTTTTTATGTAAATTATATGTATAATTTGATTAAAAGTTTGTTTACTGTCCATTCTGAGTGATGCTGTTACTTTCTTCCAGTTGCTACTGTCTTTCAAACGGGCACAACCATGGTTTTTATCTTTTTGCATATTATTCCTCATTTCCATCACTAGCATTTATAGCTGCTGACTTTTATTGGTTGGCTTCGTCTTTCCGTTGTGTCCTAGCATGTCAGACTCTGCATAGCATATAAAAATATATTTGCTTATAACCTGGTTTAAATGGACAATGGGAGAAAAGTTTAGTGTGCTGCATTAATTGAGAAGTGGGTGAACCAGAAAGCAAAGGAAATATGGAAGCAGTGGTGCATATAGAAAGAGAGCAAAGACAGCCTTCGAATGTCATATAAAGAAAGGAAAGTCTTCTTGAACCAAGTTGCTAATTTCTATAAAAGTAGTAAATAATAGTAGTAGTATTAATTTTATTTTATTGTTTTATTTATAATCTCTGTTCTGTCAAAATAGTGTTTTCCAAGGAAATTAAATATAATTAAATAAAAATAGAATAAAAGCAAAATTAATAATAAATATATTTTAATATTAAAGTAATAATGTTATACTTTTGCCCATTTCTACTTAACTTCATTTGTTGTAAACAAATATGTGGGAATTATGTGCAGAGTTTTGACCAAAGACAGATACGTACTTAGCAGGTGCACTTCAATGTTCCTATATTGTAGAAGAGTCTGTTCACATGGTTCTCAAGAACTAGCTTCTATGAAATCAGTGTTGAGGGTTTTTTTGTTTGCTTAAATATTTCTCTACTGTCTAAATTCCATATATAAATTTGGAAGCAGGTATGATTGTTACTTCACCTGATTAAAAAATTGTATTTCCATTTTAAGAGTTAATAAAATTAGAAAATTACCAGTTGGGTGAAGCAGAATTTCTGGCTTCATAAATATACAGGGATCACAAGGATTAGTTTTCACCCTTTTTGCACTGCTTCATCATTGGGTTTCTGTATTTTGAGTTTTGTTGGCCTTTCTTGAGATATCTAATTGCCAAAGACAGAGTTCATGATAATATTTTCAGACAAATATAGAGCCAGTTTGGCTAATGGTTAAAACACCAAGTTAGAAACTGGAAGTCTGTGAATTCTAGTCTTGCCTTAGCCCAGGGGTCGGGAACCTATGGCTCGCGAGCCAGATGTGGCTCTTTTGATAGCTGCATCTGGCTCGCAGACAAATCTTTAATTATAAAAAAAGCTTCGTTAGACTCCTTTGCGCATGCGCGAACCGGC
>JANHZU010003085.1:71103-82997 GCA_032468055.1 Acrochordus granulatus | reverse complement strand
GTTGAACCTCTGGCAGAGCTCTCATCTTCTTCAGAGCACACAAGCCCCCCAACCACAGCAAGGTGGTGCCTCACTGCGTGGAGCCCATACATACATTGGCATAATTTGAAGTCTCCATCCAGGGTCTGTGATGCATTTTTAAATTACATACTTGGCTTTGGCCAAGTCTTAATCTTAGTTGTCTTGCAAATACCAGTTATGGTATGGAACAATTGAGGCACAATCCTGGGATATGCACAAGCTGTATATGTTTTGTTGCTCTTTATCTTCTGATAACTATCTCTGGTTACTCTCCAAACCACCTGATCCTCAGAAATGTTGCTTCTGCTTCAAGTGCAGCAAGGGCCTCTTCCAAAGCATCAGATGGGAAATATTACAACTCTTCTTACTAAAAATGCTGCAGTTCGTAGTTGAACCCCATAATTCCCCAAGGCTGTGAGCCAAATGCAGGGATGGTTTAGAAACTGACATTCAGAGTGACTTTGGAATAATTTTATAAAGAATGAGAGCTTAATACCAAATTTTCTTCTCTTTTTTTTTGCACAACTAAAGAAAATCCATACATATAAAACTAATTAAAAATGCACGTCCAGCTGCCTTACATGGATGATACTGATATTTTTTCACTAAAGGCGGATTATCCAGGAAAATACAATCATTTGAATGACTATAACTTTAGAGCCTTTAGCTTATCTTTTGGTAAAACTTTCTTTACATTTTATTTAATATTTATTTCGGAATCCAAGCACTTATTGAGTCATTGTCTGCAGCTATGAGTTTGGTTGCCAGATCAAAAAACAGTTCATGTTGGTAAATGTGATAGAAAGAATCAGTGCAGAATAATTCAATCATCTACTTCTGTAAGAGTTCCCATGCTTACTGTACCTAATGTATAGTGCCTATAATGTATACCGTATTAGCAGGTCGTACCATTTGGGATGTAAAGGTCTCTGCTTCTCATTCCAGAGATAGCTGATTTGTAAATAAGAGATTCATGGCACAGACCTTCAAGGATGGGATAAAAGCAGCTAAAAAATCCAAATACATGAAAGGAATAAGCACATGATTTGATCCTTGGGCTGGCAAATATATGGACCAGGTTTCTGTGGGCTGCTGGATAGAGGGTTTATTTTGGAAGCATCTGCAAATGTGTGCATGACTTTATCTAATCTGGGGCAGAGCACTTGATAGCTGTGCCAATTATTATTATTATGTTTTTATCCCATATTTTTAAATATATTTTGATCAACTCAAGGCAGCAACATATCTAATATTCTCCACAATAACATGTGCCATGGAATGTGTTGAAAGAGAGTGGCTGGTCCAAGGTCCTCTAGCTGTCTTTCTTGCCTAAGGTAGAACTAGAACTCACTGTGTCCTGGTTTCTAGGCCAGCACCTTAACCTCACACTAAACAGGCTGCTTGTATGAAGCGCTGACACAAGTGACTGCAGCATTTTAATTCTATTTCTCCCAAGATTACATAGCTATAGGTATTTGGACCACCTGGTCCCAAAGATCCTCCATTTATCCTGGACAAGAAATACTTCTCTGTTAGAGATTGATATGCAATCTTTTTTTCTGCACTTGCAGCTCCTGAAGAGAGCTGGTGATAGGTGTGGGTAGGAAGGTCTCCATACAGATTTATCTCATGTGCCAGTTACATCCATTTTTAGCCTGGAAAGCCCTACAGCAGTCACTTTGCCTATGGATTATTGCAACATAACTACATGATGGTCTTAAAGACCACACAGAAGCTTCACCTGGTCTAAAATACAGTGCTATGGGTTGGCATGATCTGGGTCCTATCGATCAAACAGTGTCATCTGATGGGACCTTGGAAACAGGCTTTCTCTCCTGAAATATTCCACCAGAGATCTGTAGGGGGTTCTGCCCTGCCTTCACTGAGAATTAAGAACCAGGCTTTTCTCCCAGGCCTTGGATTAGAAAGAATGTGAATTTCTCATAGCATTTTCTCTGTTGAGTTGAATGGTTAACTTTTCCAGGCAGTATTTGTTTTTTTCCTGTTTCATTTTTACTTTCTGTTTTTTATTGTTGTAAATTGTACAGAGTTGTCATGGAGTCAAGAAGCCTTATAAATAAAAATAAAATAATCAAGTGCTGTCAAAAAGGATGGTGGGTGAAGAAGTACAGTACATTCCAGGCCTGCCCCTCACTCTCCCTTCAACCTTTTTATGTGGATGAAAAGGGGCTGTTGCAGTACTCTGAAGACATTGATTGAAATGCAGTTGCAATTTCTACCATGCCAATCATCCTGCTTAAGTAAGTAGAGCAAGCATGCAGACTTGCATTAAAAAACAAATACACAAATAAGAATTCATATTATTTATAAAACAAGTCAACAGAATACACAATCATCTTTCCGTTCTGGAATCAGCTGAGCTCCGAAGAGCTGCAGGCCTTCAGGTGAAGGAAAGGAAATGTTTTGACAGCCAGGAATCTCTTTAAGTGCTAAGGAATTCAGCTGGGAGGTTTTGTTGGCAATGTGTGTGCTCTATCATTCTCCTGTCATGTACAGTACTTTCACACTGAAAGACAGTATGATTTGAGAGAGAGGGTGCACTGTGACAGCAGTGACTTCTTGAGAAGTTGAAAAACATGGTGGAATGCAATAAGATCCCTTGGGCCGTCATACTCCAGACTAATTGATGAATTAATAACCTTCCAAATACTTTTTCAATAGAATCAGCAATTTAAATGGGAATAGTACTCCTATCCCAGAGTCTGATGCAAGAGGCAAGATTCCTGCCCTTCTCTTGATACAGATCATCTCTCGATTCCAAGGGAGAAAAATCCTGAATTGAAATGAATGAACAGATTGAAATGGATTCAGGAAAACCATTTCAACCAAGATTGTCTGAAAGTGATTGGCTGGAGAAACAAGTCCAAACCCCCTGTATCTCTTCAGCAACAAGCCTGCCACTTTTCTTGGCCTCATCCAGTTCTCCTTTTGTATTGTGGAATCTTCTCTCTGTGTGTATTTGTATAATTATTCTCAAAAAGATTTTGCTCGCCTATTTTTTTAATCTGAAGCCAACTGAAACGTGACAGTTTGTGGTGTGTTAAAATTAACAGTGAAATATTTAAAACAAAATAATTAAAGAAATGACAATTCTTTCAATAATTGGTTTTCATTCCTGTACACTTTTAAAATATTTTGAAGTGATAAAAAAGGTAAAGATTTCCCCTGTCAGTTTGGCTGACTCTAGAGGATGGTGCTCTTCTCTGATTTTACAGCCAAGGGAACCAGCATTTGTTTGAAGTTTTCATGGTCATGTGGTTGGTCTGACTATACATCAAGGTGCATGGAATGCTGTTATTTTTCCCACTGGAGGTGGTACCTATTTATCTACTTGCATTTTTACATGCTTTCAAACTGTTAGGCTGGCAGGAGCTGGGCAAGTCTTGGGAGCTTACCCTGTTAGATGGTGCTTGGGTCTCGAACTTGAGCTGCTGACCTTCCAGCTGACAAGCCCAGGGTCTTAACTGCTCAGCCACACACACACCCTATTTTGAAGTGGACCTACTAGTTTTTTCAGTTCAGGCTCAACATGTTGCTCCAGGGTAGGCCTGACAAGAATTGTGCCCTCTTCTTCTACAGCTTGCCTGGAAATTATGATAGTCCTTCAGCTACAGGTAGTTTGTCTGGCTTCTGTTTATGTTTTTGTTAAGGTCTAATCTCCACCTCTTTTAAAGAGGTTTTGGATTAGAGAAAAGTAGATCTTTACAAGGTATTGTGGTGATGCCATAATTTTTGTCCTCCCCTCAGGGCCAAAAAGAGACTTCATAATAAGATATAAAAACTGTTTCATATGGTACATGTAAGATACTTGCACTGGATTTAGTTATTCATTTGCACTTTTGTCTCAGCTCTGATATCAAGAGATTGACTCTTCTGAGAGGGAAGCATAAGCAAATCTCTTTATTCTACAAAATGAGCAGGGTATGAAAAGCGGGAAATATCCAGGAGCCTTCTGGAATCACCAAAATTCACTTTCTCTTTGGTGCAGATATTTCAAATAGTTCTTGCCACTGTGTTAAAAATCTAACCCTTGAGAAGAAATAATCAAAAGATACAAACAGCAAAAGAAACCAACTTCTATAAATTAGCATCTGCATGACCAGCTGATAAAATATTTTAGGAATACTGTTTGTTTAGCCACTGTGATGACATGGTAGGATAGCCCGGTGGCTTTCATTGTGGCCATGAACCAATTCCTTAGCCTCCCTCGACTATGATCATCCTCAGTATCAATCCTAGAACTATTTCCATTAGTGAGCCGACTGGCAGATAGAGGAATAAAACAGCAGAATCCCTGATATGTCAGGGATAGAGGAATAAAACAGCAGAATCCCTGATATATATTCCACTGATAGTGGAAGAGATGTGTATCGCTGGTATTTGTAGGCTGCGCTTGCATGAAATGCCTGCTCAGTATTAACTGTACATTTATAAGGAGTGCTGCTCAACAGACTTGACACTTTTCCTTAGGAGAATTATTATTCTCTCAGAATAGAAAGTCAGTTCTATAAATCTGTTGTTGCCAAGCTCAGTGATAATAAAGATTGACCAAGGCACAGGGATCAAGGAGAAGATATATGACATAATGAGGATTCATCATGAACTGATATCAAAAAATGTAACTCTAAATCCATATACAATGTTATTATAACAGCTTTTCTCTTGAAAAGGTGACAGGAAAACTTCACAACATACAACACTAGAGCAAGTCTTTTTATTAACTGAGTTGAACTTTAAAAATTATGTTATGACCAAAAATCAATAAAGAGAAACTGATTTAAGTGCATCCAAGTGTGAAGGGGGTTTATTACCAGTGCTACATCACCCTAATGATGTACTCTTAAAAATTTGTTTTTGTGATATATTACATCCATTATTGCTAAAAGGATAAAACTGCAAAGCAATACTGGATATGAATAAATCAATTTAAAGAAGGGAGGGAGGAAAGAGTAGATTTCCAAGGGATAACAAATTCCATTTGTGGATTTTAACTGTTGTACAATTCTATAATGTAATATAAGCTAAGCCTTCCTCTAGCTTTTAATGGCTAATGCATTTTTATTCAGTCACATGTTTGTGGCAATTGTGACGTCCTAATAATAAATATAGCAAGAACAAATCTTATTTGGAAGATGAGAATAGAGAGTTGAGAAAGGAAATGAAAGGAAAGGAAGGAAGGAAGGAAGGAAGGAAGGAAGGAAGGAAGGAAGGAAGGAAGGAAAGAAGGAAGGCTGATTAAAAAGAACCAAAATAAAACACACATATGGTGTGTACTTTTAATAGATCTTCATTTTGGTTGCAGAAGGTCCCATTGCGTTGGTGTGAGTTTGCCATGTTGTTAAGGACAGGTTAGTTTTAGAAATAGTCACCTGATTATATATGTCACTATACTATGGAACTCTAACTACTATTTGTGGAATAAAATATCTATAGGCTACAACACTGTTAACCAGAAACCTAATGAAGCACATATGGTATACAAGTTGATACCTAATGACTTATCCATGGCCATCTGTTGAACACAACACTGTGGCCTTTATTTTGGACCCAAACACATGATTGATCTGTGACTCAGAAGAAATTTAGGTATATTACAGGTTTTCTTCAGAACAATCTTCAGATTTTTTTCTTTTTTTAAGAAAAACTAAAGAGCTACTATAATAGCTAGGATTTGCTACACAGAAAAGCAAACTCATCAACTGAAATTCTTTGAAGTCAAAACCAATATTTTTATTTTTAATCTTCAATATCTTCTGAAGAATTAGATCTGTTGATGTATTGTAAGGCCTTGAAAACCTGATCTTTTTCCCCTTTGTTTGTGGATTTTGAATGTGTTTGCAGTTTGCCCTTGTATGCATTATAGTGGGTTGACTGGTGATTTTTCCTAATTGCTGATTTTACTTTATGCTTTTAATTGTATATTAACCACTCAGAATCACTATGTGAATTGGGCAATCATATAAATACATAAATAGCTATTTTTTTTTGCAGATTTGCCATTTGAATGGTAGGTCTGTATTTAATTGTTACCTGCAAATTCACAAGATAAAGTGTCCCAAATTGATTGGTCCATTATCATTTGTTTTGTTTGTTATTTCACTGCATTTCCAGGGTTGTATGTGCTAGATGCTTAGGGAGTAGCTCAAAGGGGCATTACTTTTGTGGTAAAACATACATTATCCACATTCTGGAAATATACACATTTCTCCATGATAAAGTGTGTGACACCCCCCTTTGTGTGTGTGTGTGTGTGTATCATTGAATAGTGAACAAATAAATTAGTCATCTTGTCAAAAGTTTTGTCTCTGGTAATAATAGTTGAATCTTACATTTATTTTTGAATTCACTGAACAAATTAACTAGCTGGAATATTTATCATGATTATCAGAAACCTTGAGGAAATATGCATGAAGAAGTGGTCTTTTTTAGGTGCATAGGCTAAAGAGGAAGATAAACAAAAAGGGGATGAGAGATAAACCTTTCTGTCATTCGAGATAAACCTTTCTGTCATTCGGATGTTACTCAACCATCTCATGAAAATGTCTTAAGTCTGAGAGATTCTTGTGGCATTCAGTTTAACCTGTCAGTTTAACCTGTCAACCTCAATTGTATGAGTTTTTAACCTAGAGTTGTTGCTAAATGAAGACAGGCACTGAAGTAAAAGTTTGCATTTAGTATGTGTCTTTGTGACTTATTAACTAGAACAGTGAAAACTAAAGATTTGAGATTTGATTTTCAGCAAGATTCTTTTACGCAGAATACATATATCTGAGAAAAGCACATTAAACTGAAACTTGTTACATTCTCCCATTTGTTCCTTTAAATTAAGTAAAATTCAGGAGTTAGCATAAGATAAATGGACCATAATGTACAAAGAGATATGCACACAGTCTAAAAACGAAGATTATAATGCTCCTACTATTTTTCACTGTGATTGAAGTGCTATAAAATATATGTTCTGTAGATCATTGTCAAATGTAAACATCTTGATACATATACACCCAAAAACCATTTTGTAAAGAAATGCCTTTCAGTAGAATGATATGTGAGTGACTGAAATTAAATCAGTTTTACTCTGGAGTTTACTACCAGATTATTTAATAATGATGCAAAGTGATTTATTAAAATCAAAAACAAAAAACACTCCACTGAGCAATATATTAATGAGTATAGGAACAACAATCAATGACAATGTATAAACTTTCAATAAACATTTATTGATTTGGAGCAAATCCAAATATAATATATATAGAAAGAAGGTTAGATGAGGTCTGCAGTTCAAAGTTAGTTGGCAAGTTAAGATGTGCTGTTACTATTAGATTACACCTAGTAATTCGGAATAAATAACATAATTACTCCCTCCAGTTTTGAAAACACTGAAGACTTGAGTACACAAATTCTTTCTTACCTACCAGGATGCATGAGAAATCTTTGGATTTTGGATTTCCCTTCCCCCCCCAGATCAAAGTGCAGTGTTTTTTAATACATTTGGGAAATACCTATTAATCTCCCAGAATATGAAAATTTCTTTACAAACTAAGACAGTGCATTTTCAAGAGTCAGTTATCTCTCATCCTTAGGTCTTACTGTATGCTTGGCTTAATTTACTTTATATGTAGTCTACCAATCAAACCTAGTTTCCAGCTTTGTTGCTATAAAGTCTGCCATGTTTCTTTATTTTTGCTCTCTGCCAGGCCAAAAACTATGTGCATGTTGCCTGTAGCAGGAAAGAGATGGAAGATTAATGATTTTGTGTTCTGAGGCTGCAAGTGGCAGATCCCACTTTTGGATTGTCTCCATATGAAAAAAATATAGTTGTGCAAATAGGAAAATAAGCATATCAAGAAATCTATTTCCCCCTTGGAGGAATATGTTTTGTTTTGTTTTGTATTGAGCATTAGAAAATTTTGATGCAGGATTACTGTCTGAAGAACTTCCCCCCGAGGACTCAACTGCCTAATTTCCATCATGTTTTTCTATATTTGGAGATCAGACCTGAATAATAATTAGATAACTTTGGATGGACTGTTATCTTCAATATGCAGATTTTAGTGAAATGTAGCTGGTTGTTCTGAGATTTCTCAAACTGATTATAAAGCATTTGGAAGTTGGAGGAATACATAAAAACAATATTGGTGCACCAATTGATTTCTTGGATGCCTTTTATAAGAATATTTTAATGGAAATCTTAATGTATTACAAATACTAAAAAATACATCTCATTGATTTTTGTAGATTTAGAAAATATGAGACAAGCTGTGTTTCCAGTAATGCCTTTTTTTAGTCAAAAGATTCTTCATAATTAAACATTATGACAAATGAAGACCTATTTATAAGGTAACTTTCTTCTTTGTAATTGTATTGTGTTTTCAATAAGAATAATGCTTTTATTTCAGTTTTACTGCAGTTCATGGAATAAATCATGAACTTAATAATCAGTTTACTATAGAAACTGAGACTGCCTGTTGCTGAGAGTGATTAGATTATCCACATAGGAAACTTAAAAAATATTTATAGTAATTGTGAGCAATTATGCATTCATAAAAATATGAAAATTATTTATCCACTAAGTGGACACAACTTATTGAAAACTCTGCACAAATATTTTAGATTTGACTTTTCTTTTTAAAATTGATTGAAAAAATACTAGTTTCATAACATCTTCATCTTGTAACCAGAACCTTTATTATTGCTTAAGCTTTTATGGATAATGGTCCATATCATCAGATTTCTTTTCTATCTGCAGGCTTTTGGGTGCTTCCAGATACCAAGCTGTGGTCTAAATTAATTAGTTTTCTTTTCTAAGCTATAGAAGCAGAGAAAAACATAAGTTTCCATTACATAATAGACCTATAATAAGTTTTCAACCTGGCAGTCCCATCAAACAGTTATATATGACTTTGTTAGATAACTTTTAAAATTAAGGGACAAATGTTTACTACTGTAATTAGGGTTATATACTGTGAAATCTCATATATCCATTTTAAGGATACATGTAGCTGGAAAAATGCATACTGTCTTAATACATTTATCAAAGCTAGTAACAGAGTTAAGGACCATAACCTTAAAAAGATATTTAAAAAATATCAGAAGATAAATTAAAATAATTATAGTAAAGGGGAAAAAAAGATTTGGAGTCACAAGTGCAATTTCATTTCTATATACAGTGGAACCTCCAATTACAACACTAATCCGTTCTGGAAGACTGCTCTTAGTCTGAAATGCTCTTAAAACTGAAATGAGGTTTCTCATAGGAAACAATGGAAAGTCGGACGATCCATTCCACGTCCCCAAAAATATTCACAAAAAATAATTTTCAATGGAATTTTATGTAGAAATGATTGTCCCTAACATCTGAAACAAGTAAAAATGATTAATACATGATATAAAGCAGAAATAGAACAAATTAACCAGCACTTATGGAATGACTTCGAGGTAGGTTCTGGCCTCAGCTGCTGCTAGGCCAGCTGCTGTTCAGCGCCCCCTGCTGGATCGGAAGATCCACTGCTGCTGCCACTCAAGGCAAAGCAGCCTTTTCCCTTTTCCCTCAGCAATGTCTTTCTGGAGGTCTTTCCTAGGCAGTTTGGAAATGTTTCTTGTCTTAACCTGCCCTGTGCAATGAGGGGAGAAGAGGCGGCCAGCAAGGGATTGGCTGGATGGTGCCGGGTGATGAGGGGATCTGTGTGTGTGTTTTTACATGCATGTTTTTATGCACGTGTGTGCGTGCTTTGAGAACAAACAATCCAGGGGATTGCCTGGAGGGAGAATCTGGTGTCCAAGTCTCGGGAGTTCCTTCTCTTGAACTCCTTTTACTTAATTTATGCAGTTGATGCAGTGAGAGAGGAGAACCGTCGGCTCTGTTGTGAGATTTCCCATATGAGGTCATCACACGGTGCTTGTCTTGCGAGTCTCCACTTGTCAACTGAAATAAATTTGATAAAAAATTTTTGCTCGTCTTGTGAAAATCGTGTGCACCGAGTTTCCACTATACTGGTATCCCTGTATATCATAGACAAGTGAGACCTAATCTGATTGTAATTACAAATCCATTATGTTTAGATCTATTAAAAGAAAATAATAATTTTCTATAAATAATTCCAACTCTGAAGTGAACTCTGTTCAAATATTTACAAAATTTATATTTTCACCTCTGGAATCAGAAGTAAACTTTGAAGCACTATTTATGTTCTGTTTAGCATCCAACCCACTTAAAATAAATGGATGGAATGCAATAAACATGGAATACTCTTAAAAGTGTGAGTTACATGATTTGATTTTCCTGAAAATCACAATCCTATAATAAGAAGGGATTGTGAAGCTATTATACAGGATTTCTTTTTGCATGCTTGTGGTTATGTTGTGATTACCATTTTTTCTTCTTCTCTTTTTGATACGGCAGCTTGAGAGGACTTTAAAACATAGCAGTGTGTAAAATATGTATGAGTGATTTTAAAGCAAATGCATACAGCACCAACCAGCAATGTAAGGCTGTTTTTGATGTCCAAACCAGCTGATGGTTAGAATTCATGTCCAAGACTTCAGTCTATTTTGCTTACTAATGTTTCTTAACAGAATAAAGATTATCTTCTTAAAACATCAGAATACAGTATGAGAAATGAAAATGTATGCTAAAAGGAATGATTCTCCAGATCACTCAGATCATTTTTTTCACATGAGCAATATTTATTTTATTTAATAAGAGATACTCGCAGATAATTTATCATGAGGGAGGGAAACCATAGATCTCACACAGCTACTGATTCTGTGGGGTGAACATATTTTAGGACAACTAAATCTAGTTCCAATGAAATGACAGGAAATCAGAAATTATATCAAAAAGAAATATTTTGCAGCTATACCTGCAATCAAAACAGGTTGGGCTTATTGTATTCAAGGCACATGCTCTGACAATGACTTATGACTTTTCTTTTTGTATTTAGAAATATTTATGTCAGTCATAAACACTGAAGAGTCATTTTATCAACAATAGAAAGTGTTCAGAAAGAGATTTACCCAGTTGATATATTACTTTCTACTCTCTATGTTGTTTGAATCACAACAACGTAGTGATTTTTGCTTAAAAGAACATCTTACTAACTGCTTTGTCTAAAATTTAAGACGACATTTAGCCTCTATTTTGAACAATATGATTTTGTCTAAGCAGATTAAAAGCTTTATTCATGAAACAATATACTACTAATAGAGGATTACAAATGTATTGCATTTAATTCTGATGCATGAATAAAAGCACTGTCCTTGCTTAGCTGTACAGTGATCCATATCTGAACCACATATACTGTAGATACCTTAGAAATGTCTATACTATACAGAATACACTAGCCTCTAAATAATAGCAACATACTTTCATCAGAATTAATTTTGTCTTAATACTTCTGATAGAATAAATGGGTTTTACAAATAGGGACATGAAAACAGGATGTGTGCTTTTGTGAAGCGTTCTATTTTTTACATTTATATTCTTCCACGTTTTCTCTTCTTAGGATAGTTTCACTACATTGCTTTGAAATGGCTTGAATTATCTGAAATATATGTAAGTGCTCATTCTTTTTTTCCCTTTTCTTGAACACTTTAAAGAAAACAAATATAAAGAAATACAAAAAAAAATGAACAAGTGCAAAATATAATACAGATAAATTAAAAAATGTCATGAAAGTTATAGCATTCAAAAATACCAATCCTTCTGTAACATATGTTGCCAGATTTTATGCAGCAGCATTTAAAATATATTAATTAGCCACAAATTAGTTTTAAAAAATATCTATTTTTTAAAAAAATAATATAGAATATTTAATAATATAGAATATTTTAGTTAATATAGATTTTTTTAGCTT